>JANHFM010003974.1:367932-378724 GCA_032468115.1 Grayia smithii
CCAGCGTGAAAATCCCAAGAATGGGCTTCTCTTATCTTCTACCACAGCAGAGAACATTGATATCAGATATTTACATTGCAATTCATAATCATAGCAAAATTATAGTTATGAAGTAGCAACGAAAATAATTTTATTGTTGGGGTCACCACAATATGAGGAACTGTATTAAAGGGTCGTGGCATTAGGAAGGTTGAGAACCACTGGTCTACATGTACATAGGAATATTCAAGATATTGAATAGCAGTGTTCCCCCTTCTTCATGTTCACTGAGAATAATTTTAGGTCTGGAAAGGTCTTTGTGAAATTCTAAGGAGGAAAATATTTGATTTTGATTTACTGGTAGAATGGAAGAAGAGCTAATTGTTATCCTATTATCTTCCACAAATTCCACTCTAAAGAATCGCATACTGGGGCTTCAAAGGGGGGGGGGGAGAGAATGATTATGATGTTTTCACCTTCTGCCCTTTTCTCCCCAATATATTTTCAACTTATTTCTGCATAGAGAAATTAGTAGTGGCAGAATAAAAATGTTAGATTCAAGCTGCACTCTGAGAAATTACTCAGAAATACAACTCCTAGGTCTTAATAAATGTGTATACATTTAAAATTTCTTGAGACGTACATTAAGACATAATGGTAAATCTAGAATAGCATAATTAGTTATTCACTCATCTCTTGTTAACAACAATATGCCTTGCATTACGTACTACCTGACATTCAGTCCTATATGGAATTTCAGTTCCATGAAAGTTTCTTTTCATTTCTTCATTTTCATATTGGTATATTTTAATTTGGAAGTCCTGGAAAGTAGGGGGAAAAAGAAGCTTCAGGATCTAATAAATAAATCATTTCAAATAATTTAACCATATATTAGTTTAAACCAATAGAATAAAAGATTATTATCTGCAGTGGTCCTCGATGGAATTCCTGCCAGATACCATCCTCATATGAAAATTGTGGACTCTGATATATTTAACTTTTTAAAAGTCAAGAATCTCTGTGCTTCTTACCTTCCTTTGTAAAATCCAAGGTCATGAAGCACAATAATAGTTAATTTGCTTTTGCAATGCACCTTATTCGACCACAAATTTACCCAGTCCAAACATTAAAAAGTGCTCTGTTCAGAAAATTAAATGTTCTTGTTGACATGAAAAAAAATTCTTACCTGACAAATAAATTCTGATGGATTCATATGTATTGCTGGCACATACACTTCAGATGTCACGGGTGGTGCTTTAGTAATAGAATCTGACATTGTCAACCATCCCTACAGCATAACTGAAACTTTGAACCAGTTTAGGAAGGCAAGCAGGTGAATCATAATTGACTCCACCCCTCTCCAGATCTAGAAATTAAACCACCAAGTGTTTAAAAAGTAGTGCAACTCCTTTGTATGCTTCTTTTAAGAAGTAGACAACAAGAGGTGGTATATAACATTGTAAAAACTTTCTCAACTTTTTTCCCAACATGGTTGTTTTGTATTGATTTGAAGCTGCTTCAAGATAGTGTGTGTGTTTAATGGGAAGCGGCATACAGATATCAGTAATAAATAAAATCACGACTCAAGAAAACACTAAAATCCAAAGTGTTCCCCATTAAAAATTTCTGCATCACAAAGGACTGGCACCCCATTAGCAAAGTAGGGTGCCTCTTCCAATCAAATCTTCAAATCTTGAGTGAAAATGCTGGAGAAATGGGAAGAGGCAAGCCATCCACTGGGATGTCCTTTCCCAAAGTGAAAGTATATGGCACTTTGATCCCAATCCCCCATGGCTTCCTGGCTGCTCAGACAGGCAGCTTTACAACACCCCTGACTAAGGGCTTTTGTGGGTGTCAACAGCAATAACTCTTTGTCTTCAGTATTGAAAGCAAAACCAGTGAAGAAAACACTAGGAAGAATTTGAGCTATCTCCTGTTTTTAGCATTTCCTCGTTGGTCAGCTAGAAGGCACTGTGGCTCAGCAGTTAAGACATTGGGATTGTTGGCTGGAAAACCGAGGTTTGAGACCAGGGCACCACACGATGGGATGAGCTCCCATTCTCACCCTAGCTCCTGCAAACCTACTAGTTCAAAAGTAAGCAAATTTGAGTAGATAAATCGGTACCACATTAGTAGGAAGGTAACAGCATTCCATAATAACATGCTGGCCACATGACCGTGGAAATGTCTTCAGACAGCATTGGCTCAATGGCCTTGAAAAAGAGATAAGCACTGCCCCTTATAGTCGGTAACAGCTAGTGAAGTAAAATCCACAGACTCCAGCTAGAAGGAGGTCTGAACAGCCTCAAGGGGAAAAGTAAAGACACTTGTGGCAGGGTAGAAATGCTGCTGAGAGTTTGGGTGAGAGGCAAAGTCAATGGTCAAAGCTTTCAGTTCACTTTATCTGAGAATAAAACAGTGGCCAGGATATCAGAATGTGGGTTCTTTTAATAAGGCTTCTGATTTTCTCCCCCAATTTTGGCATCATTTGCATAAAAGTTGGAAATTGATATCCTGCAGCAGAATTTCTTAACCTTGCTGGCTTTAACATGCATGGATTTCAACACCCAGAATTTTCCAGCTAACATCTTAAAATCAGATGCAATCTCCAGTGCTATTATGCAATATTAATGGTATTCTAGGAGAAATTGCTAAACCAGATTTCCTAGGAAGTAGGTTCTATAATCTTACTTAGGTTTCATAAGAGATTCCGGATCACTGGTAATTCCCAATTATTTATACAGACAATTGTTCCAATCCAGGAACTTACTGATAAAAAGATCATGACAACCAAGTGATCAGAATAGGAAGATAATTTTCCAAATGAGACAAAGAAAGACACCACAGTTTTCACTCAAATACCTTAAACTCAGACTGGACTATTAGATATACTGTAGAAGACTCTGATTCATCAGCCCATGTAGCACAGTGTCTAAAATATTGGACTACCAGTAGGAGTAGGAATTCTTTGTGTTCAAATCCACTTTTAGCTATGGCAACTCACCTGATGACTTTACCCAAGTACTCTCTCAGCTCAACATACCTCATAGGATTGTTTTAGGAATAAAATGAAATGCAAGCAGCTTTGGGCTCCTAGAAAAGGGTGGTCTATAACTCTAAATAAGAAAAATTAGCTGATATAGAGATATCTGTTTCTTGAGGCTTCATTCAGGCCTTCTAAAATGTGCATCTGCCACAGTACAGTCGATCTCTCACACACTGTGCATATCTACATCATTCAGATGATTCTGGCTTCCTGCAGACTGCATATGTGTTAGCTTTCAGTAAGTTAAAACCCTACATAATTAGTAGCAGATGGTAATTAACTGGCTGCTATGATGCCTGACCAAGTTATACCAGAATCTCATAATAGCCAAAAGTTATAAGAGATTGCTTGCAGTCTTATTCTGTGCTCTCCAGAGACAAAATTACAGAATTATTATGTGTGGGTAATTTACAGCTAGATTCACAGTCTAAAACTGATATGTAATAACTTAAATCCAAACCAATAATTATTAAGGTAGCGTTTAGAATATAGGCAATGCCAAGCAGAGTGTGTCTTTTGTAAAATTAGGGTGTTCAGCTCTGATAAATTCATTATTTCCAGATAATAAGAAAGTCTGTTGGGTAGTGTTATTATCTGTTCATCACCATGTGATGTCACAGTTGCCAGTTACTGTTAAATTTATATGTTGCCTGACTCCCAAAGAATATTCAGGTACATTTTGATTCAGCCCAGTTATTCCTATTCCTGCAGAAGCCCTGTGGAGAGTTGTTAATGGAAAAGTTAATTGATTACATACAATTTCATTCTAAGTGAAATATATGCATATTTTAAGATATTAACAATAGCAATAGCACTTAGACTTATATACCGCTTCATAGTGCATAGAGGTTTACAGAGTTAGCATATTGCCCCCAACAATCTAGGTCCTCATTTTACCCACCTTGGAAGGATGGAAGGCTGAGTCAACCTTGAGCCGGCGAGATTTGATCTGCTGAACTGAAGTCAGCTGAAGTAGCCTGCAGTACTGCACTCTAACCACTGTGCCACCTCGGCTCAGTGTAGATATGTGTATATCTGCACTATATGTAGAGTGACAGAGTTTCTAAGCAAAAATGGTCTTTGTGGCCTTAATTGTTATGAAAGATATTCTATGAATAATAATAATAACAAAGTTAATAAGCTCTGTATAATCAGTATTTGAAAAAAGTAAATTTATTTAATTGTCTTCAGTTTAAAAAAACATAATTCCCCCCCTCAATATTGCTTAAGTCAAAGATCTTTTCTACCTATCAAACGTCCGCTATAATTGCTATCAAAGAAAGATTTGGTAACTAGAATGAAGTAACACATAAAGGAAGAGGAACAAGAGTTCAGCATTTATTTATTTTATCAATTCTCTCTCTTCTCAAAAGATACCAAATTAAATTGAAAGTGTTGTTATCTTCTTGCTATTATCCTCATGCAAGCCCAAACATAGTTGTCCATATAGTTCTCCACCTACGCAGGCCTAAAAAAAAACAAACTTAAAAATTGAAGATATCCTTAAGCCAGCCAGGTAGATGAGCCAAAACAACTTCTAGGGATGGAATATGGGAAATAGTGAGGAAATCAACCGATTACATGGAAGAAGTCAGCCCTAGAACTGTTGTCATTCAACAAATAATACTAACTCGTTGTAAGAGTTACCAAGATGTTCTATGATAGCAAACACCGGTTCAGTTTTCCTCCTCAGTATCTTTTGGCACATCTGAGGCAGATTTGGAGTGCTTTTGAATCAAGAGCAAAGCACTTGAGGTGAGTTAAAAATGATATCGAATAGTCCTGATCTTTCCTGGATTCAGGAGTTCTATTGAGCATGTTTTAACACAGCAACAACCAGCAATGCCTAAAATTGGAGAGTAATAAGTTAGATTCAACTTTGCCACTGCTATGTTCTTTAACGGCTATTTTAGATTGGGCTTTTATTCAAAAGAACCATCTAGTAATAATAACCAAAAATATTTTAGTGGTCCTTTGAGAGAGATGGGTAGTTTTAGAAATAGGAAATATGTATATAAAAATAAATCTTATATCAACTACCTACAGTAGATCCCAGTGTATATTAACACCCTCACTCTGAACATTCTACATATTTTTTTACTACCTATAAGGGAATTGCTGAGTTTTCTGAGAAAAAGTGAAATTGAACAATGTACACTGTGAATACATGTAGTCAGTTAACATGTGTTGATAGCTGGCGCATTATGTTCATTCAAAATGTTCCAGGCACGAAGGAAAAAAAGAAAAAAGAAAGGTTCAATTAATTGCTTGTCTTTAAAAAAAATTCTAAGGACTCAGCCTCAGAGATTCATGTTTATTTAGAAAACTATATTGAATAATTTACTTTACAGATAGCACCAGAGAAAGAATAAGATAAAACCCTGGCACTATATTTATATTTTGCTCTAATCTGCCGAAGCATGAGAAATATTGTTAAAATGTGTGTTGTTGAAAATTGCATTGGCATCATATTTAAAAACTTGTTCTTTAGTAACCCGGCCAACATTTCCAGAAGGGGACAGTAGTGTGTGTAAACACACCCACACCCACACACACCACAGAAATTGTTTATCTCTTATAATACAGATGGTATAGATAATAGGCTTTCATCTATTATATTTATCAGGTGTCTTATTTCCTCAGAGCAATCAAAAGGATGTATTCAGAAAATATTAAGGTAAGGATGCCTGCTTCCTTTGATATGCACACCAGGGGCCCAATCCTGTTCCCACTGAACACACTGGTGGTTTTGTCTTTGATTTCAGTGGAAGCAATATTGGAGCTATGAATAGATTCCATTAAAGTTAATTAGACAACAGTGAAATTCCAATTATCCTCATCAAATGAAGAGCACCAAAAGGTTTTACTTATGAAAGTTAACAAGTTATCTCACTTGGAATCTCAAGGCATCGCAATGCTATAAATTAGGACTCTGATTTAAACATAGAGAGGATTATTTGAGTAATGAAATTGTGCCATTAGATGAAGATCATTATTTAGCACTGGAGAACTGAACAGTCATGTTGGTTTATATATATATATATATATATATATATATATATATATATATATGCCAAATGGTACGGTGAAAACTGTTTTGCCTTTTGACTGATAGCCCTAAAAGCTGTCCATCTGGAATACACCAAATGGACAGATTTCTTGAAAGCAAATAAATGGGGGGGAAAAAAAGCCCACTACTTTCTGATATATAAATCTGAGAGGGCTAATGTTGGAAAAATCTGCAGTTAATCTAGAACCTACAAAGTAAAAGAAATGGTTTCTACTTTAGTGGTTTGTGAGGGAAGGCACTTGTGATATCTGATAGTCATTTAATCATAACATATCCAAGTCAGCATATCTATGAACTTCATCTAATGCACTTGGACGGTACCAGGTAGAATACAAGGAATTGCTTTTATTGAGAAAGGAAATTAAAATGTATCGTATAACTTGAAATACATCTATCTTGGTTATACCTCTGTCTCCACAGCTCTGGTTAACTTTTTTTTTTTGCAGGTGTATTACATCAAATGCTTTTATACCTCAAATATACATCAAATAACTGCTATGAGGACATTTTCCAATTCCAACAGAAGTGCTACCAAATCTTTGTAGAAGATTTTAATCATACTAACGGTGTAGTAGTTAAGGCAACAGGTGTTCTGACCTAGGCTTCCCAAGAGCATGAAGCAGAGTCCTTGTCTCGACAAAAAACCCTTTTTATTAAGTAACTGTGAATTCTTCTCATTCACATCCAGCAAAGTCTTTCAATGGAGAATTTATAGTCACAGACCTTATCTGGCTTGGAGACCTGTCAAGCCAATATCTTCAAAACTTGCCAAGGAATCTAAGCACCACTTAAGCAAACTAATTGTCTCCTGCAAAATCTACTCCCCTTTCACTCCTTTTTTATTCCCTCTGGGAGGGGCCATTCATTGTCCATCTGTGGCCTTACTCCCAAGTCAATCCTTGTTCTTTAGCTGTTCCCTTTGTCTGGCAACTTTGCGCATGCACACACTGGGAACAGGCTCCAGCTGTTCGTCTGCCTCACTGATGTCTGATGTCCAAAGGCAACTGATAATTGGCATACGGCCCTGGCCCCCTCTCCGACGCAGAACTCCGATGCAGAGCTCTCATGAGAGCCTTCCCTAGGATCTAGGACTGGCCCATGCTCCTCCCCAACTTCCTCACTTTCTGAGTCTGTGGTCTGCTCCACTGGCGGACCACAACAAAAGGCTAGAAAATATTTAATTGTGAGTCATGGCCCTGCCTTAGGTATAAGCTAGCTAGGTGATCTTGGTTGGTTGTTTCAGCCCTGGGAAGGAGGCAATGGCAAACCACTTTTGAAATCTTGCTAAGAAAACTTAATGAATTGTCCAGGCATTTACCATTTGACAAGTCAGATTCAAAAGCAAAAAAAAAAAAGAAAGAAAGAAAGAAAGAAAAAGAAAAGCAAAGAAAAAAATGGTAAGTATATTTTAGTGGCAGAAGAAACTAACAAGAACTCAAGGTAAATGGAATTTTAAAAAAAAGATAATGAAAGCACATTTGCAAACAATTTGAACGAAAAAGAGGGCAGACAGCAGAAATCGTCAGTATCAATACATATAAGGCTTAGTGAAGATCTGACAATAAAATACAGTATATACACTATTCCTTATAAATAGGGAAATGGAAAAATATAAAGGTTACCAAAGAAGATATATTCATATAGCCAAGTACGGAAGAGATGACAACTACAACACTCAAAATGATAAGTGATTTGTAAAAGATGTTAAGCACAACAAGGATAATTTCTTTAGATATATTCAAATAAGAGAAAAGAATCACTCTACCAGTTTTTAGCAAAATAATAACAGGTAGTGATGAAAAGACAGAACTACTCACCCCTATTGTGTTTTTGCACTAGGTATAATTTTTAATTGAAGGAGCAGAGCTGGAATTTGAGATTGACAGAAACTTAATAAAGAGGTATCTATTTACTTTGAAGAAATTTAAAAGTTTCAGGGGCAGATTAATTGCACCCTCTGGGTTCACAAGAAACTTGCTGATGGCTGAAGATTTATAGTTTTGAGGTTTTTTTAAAGAAATTCTGGAAAATACGTGAACTGCCAAATAGATGAAGGAAGATAAATGGTATACCTGTGTTCAAATAGGACAGGAAGGGGAATTTAAGAAATTATAGACCAATCATTATGAGATAAATGTTTTGGATTCTAGAGCAGATCATAAAGAAATAATGAAGTAATTACTAGAAATCATCATGGATTTATCAGAAACAAATCTTGTCAGACTGGTCCTATCTCATTATTGAATTGGGTGATTTCCTTGGACGTTTCTGAGAATGCTGTAGATGCAATATTTCTTGATTTCAACAAGTGTTTGACGAAACCACTGAGGACAAGGTGATGTACAATCTTGTTAATTGTGAGTTGGTTGTAATGACAATTTACAAGATACATAGCTCGCTCATGACTCACACTCAAAGAGTTCCTATCAGTGATCAAATTGGAAGAGATATCAAGTAGGTTGCCACAGTTCAGTTCAGGCCCAGTCTTCTATATTTTTACTCCTATTTGAATGAAATGTTGAAGGGGATGACTGCCAGATTTGCAGATGATGCAGAGTAAAAATAAAATGCAGAACATCTTCAGTAGTTAGAAAAAGGCCTGAAAATAACAGAAATAAATTTACCAGAAACAATTTCAAAATATGTCAGGTAAATGAATGCATTCAAGGGCTAGGTATAGGATGGTGGAATCCTAACATGATAATTATGCATGTGAAGATGATTTTGGAATAGAGGTTGGTATAAATAAAGGAGAATATTTATGGCTCAGGATTGAAATGAGGTGCCTTGGTGCCTTCTGAGCTTGGTTGTTAGTAAGGTTAGTAGGTTGTTTTACTTGGTAGTAAAAAAAAATTGGATTTCACCACTGGAGTAGACCAATGCTAGGCTAACACTGATGATGTTACCTAGTTTGGGTAATGAAGCATCTGCAAGAAAACTACCAAGCTCAATGAGCACCAAGGACCCTGCAGAAGTTGATATAAATTTGTAGAATGATGTCGCTATAAAAACAACAACAATACATTTTTAGGCTTTATTGACAGAAGTTTAATTTCCCCCAAAATGAGGAGTTTAATGTTCTACTTTATTTGGTATAAGTTAGACTCCACCTCTCATCCCTTGAATACGGAGTCCCACTTTGGATACAACTTTTCAAGAAGCAGGAAGGCAATGAAGAGCCGAGGTGGCGCAGTGGTTAGAGTGCAGTACTGCAGGCTACTTCAGCTGACTGTTAGCTGCAGTTCAGCAGATCGAATCTCACCGGCTCAAGGTTGACTCAGCCTTTCATCCTTCGAGGTGGGTAAAATGAGGATCCAGATTGTTGGGGGCAATATACTAACGCTGTAAACTGCTTAGAGAGGGCTGTAAAAGCACTATGAAGCGGTATATAAGTCTAAGTGCTATTGCTATTGCTAATGAAGAGTAGGGTTAGAAACTGGGTTTTATGAAGAAAGAGTGAAAGTTCTGGATTCTTGGCCTTGAGAAAGAAAGGATGTTAATCTAAGAATGTCACCCAGGTCAAATTGTGTTCTCAAATGTCCCAGAATGCAGGATATGAAATAATGGATGTAACTTAGAAGGAGGCAGATTCCAATTAAACATTAGAAGAAGCATCCTAATTGTAAAAGCAATTTCAGAGTAGAATCAATTACTTAGAAGGGTGTTGGCTAGATTGCCATCTGTCAGCAAAATTGTCATTTGGATTCTCACACTGAGCAAGAAATTGGACTCCTTCATCCTGTGGAATTCTCTGACATTGCATCAAAATTATTCTGAAGAATTAATGATTTTCCTATCTGACATTTTATTTTTCCAGCTATATGAGCTAATAGTACCCTACCAAAAAACAAGACCATTACATGAGTACCAGTGCTTCATTCCTACTCGAACAAGGTTGTACTAGCATAAGGTAGCATTCTTGGTGTTAAATGTACTTATGTATTTCTTTGAAATGTGAGTTCCTTATAGAAATAGCAAGTTCCCAAATGATATCTGCAAAGGTACCCCGGTATACTTTTGATTACTAATATTTTTTTCCATATTAAACAGCTAAAGTTTTTTTTTCTTTATCTCTTTTCCCCCTTGTTAGAGCTATTTTGCAGAATAACAGAGATGGAAGGGATCTTGGAGAGCTTGTAGTCCAATCCTCTGGCCAAGCAGGAGAGCCTATTCCATTTCAGACAAATGGCTGTCCAATCTCTTAAAATCCTCCAGTATTAGAGCACCCACAATTTTGGAGGCAAATCATTCCACTGATTAACTGTCCTAACTATTAGGACATTTCTCCATAGTTCTAGATTAAGTCTCTCCTTGCTTGGTTTCCATTCATTGCTTTTTGTTCTGCCTGAACCTGAAGAAATATGTACAATTAGCAATGAGATTCAGGATTAGTGCTTTGTGCTTTGATCAATGGTAGTCCTTTCTGACACTGTTATACATTTACACCACTGGAAAAAGAAGACATTTTTATTTGCTTTTCTGTGGTTATTGTAGAAATATATTGTAGAAGTGGTAATTCATTGAGGGGGCTTGTTTAACTATATAGATGATCCTGTCTAGGGGTGATGTGATAGCAGTATTTCAGTATTTGAGAGGTTGCCACAAAGAGGAGGAGGTCAATTCTGCCTCTGTCCCACCGCCCGGTGCGCTCACACAGGGCTGCCCTGCTCAGGGTACCAACCGTCAGACAATGTCGG
>JANHFM010003975.1:67963-79608 GCA_032468115.1 Grayia smithii
AGGGGGGGAGAAATTGTTAAATTTGTAAATCTTTTCAATTAAAAAAAAAAAAAAAAAAGCTACCGGTTCCTCCGAACTGGTATTTCCGACAATCAGCTGTGCTGCGGGGTTTAGCTAAATTGCGCGGCAAAGCTGATCCCCCTCCCTCGCTGTTGTACTTACTTTCCCAAGCCTCCTTTTGGCTCGTACTGTGCATATGCAGGCGCAGGCACAATGCGCATTTGGTGCACACTGTGCAAGTGCATGCAGCGTGCATTTGGTGCATGGCGCACATGGACAGACAGCAAACTGGTAGCAAACCGGTTCACCACTGGTTCAATGGCTCAGCATAAATGAACCTCCCAGTTAGAAAAATATTTAACAATTTATATGCCTCAACATCTCAGAAGAGCTTATTCTAGAGCTCATTTTGGGGAACTAGGCTTCACTCATTGAGCTCCATTTGAAGAAAGATTGTATTTGTGGAGCACCAGCTGAAGACATTAGGACATATTCTTTTTGACCACAAACTGTATTTGGCAGAAAGGGCTGCTTATTTAGATTTTTATTTAAAAACTAAAAAGTATTGGGGCACCCTGGGGAACTGCCTTAGTTTTTGCAGGGAATGAACCTGCATTTTACTAATAATACCACACTTGTTATATCAAGGCCATTTTGAAGAGGATGGAATATTTAGCTCAGATGGGGTTAACTGCAAGGGTGAGGACTTACTATGAACATGTCCTATCGTTTTCTTTGTATATATTTGTATATTTCTATAAATTTTATACTTTTAATATGGTCAAATGAATAAATCAATAAAATTTCTCGTGTATTCTGTGAATGAAATGCCATATTGATTTTAGCTGTTGTTCATTGGCATTTTCTTGGGCCATCTTTGATAATACTCTACATTTATGTCTTTTGAAATTTAGGTGCAATTTTTTAAATGTATGGAACATTCCTGGGCCTTTTTTAAATGTGTGGAACAAGCAGTGAGGAGTACAAAAGGAGGGCAGTTAGGTAAAGTACAGCTGAGGAACTATATTTTTGAAAATTGTACTTTCTTTTCAAGCATTTCAGGCTAATTATATTTTCATCTTTAAGAAGAGAAAAAGGGATGCTGGAGAAATAAAATGCACATCAATAGCAAAGATATGACATCATGTGGAGACACCATAACAAAGTGTTGCTAGTCTACCTTAGAAAAAAGCTTAGGAAAGATGTTAGGTCCTCTGAGACTTGATAGTCATTATTACGCCAAATACCTCTTTCATTTGACATATGTTTGCATGCTAGCAACCAATAAGATAAGGCACTGGGAAATATTATGATATTTAAAATGTTCACAATTGAATTTAGATTTGGAAAGAAAAGGGGGAAGGATGAAAGGAAATTGCAAAAATTGCCTTTAGGTCAGCAAGATAAACTATTGGGAGCATATGTGACAACTGAAAATACATTGGAAAACAACGGTGTGTATAGAACATGATGGAGAATAAAAGGAATTTAAAATGGAGAACAGTTAAATAGGAAGAAAAGTACAGCTAACAATCAGCTGCCACTTTTGCCACAGTTCATTTCATAAATAATGTTCTCTCTCTCTTTCTCACTCTCTCTCTCTCTCTACCTCCCTCCCTTCCTCTCTCTCTCCACACATCCACACACACCAATACAGATATTTATCTGTCAGTGTTGAATTATTCATGTTGTAGAAATAAATTTGGCATTAGTATACAAGCCATTATCAATTTATCACTATCAAGATATTGAATAAAAGAAATGCAGCTATGTCTATTCATTTCTATTTGAAATTTGGAATTTCTGTTTGGAATTCAGGAAAACAGATTGTTTTCATTTAAATAAATATTTATTAAACTAATTTATCAGACTAAACAACAAACTTCTTAAATTTCCACATGTGGCAAAAGTCTATGAGCTGTACTTTCCCACATTGATCTTGAATCATCTGAAAATTGTGTCTCGTGATTAATTTACAAAATCAACCTACTTGTCTTCAACTCCAACTCCAATAACAGTGAGGATATAGCCACTTGCTTTGCTCCTCCTGAGCTTCCACCAAATATAATTGGTAACGATAACTAAATATTATTATGCTTTTTTGTAATGTTAATTACAGAATTGGTGCCACCACATTCTTTTACATGATTGCTTAGACATCTCCAAATCAACAAAAATTTCATTAGAATCCACCAAAATCCAGAAAGGTGTTACTGAGCTCTCATAATTTTTCAGACTTCTCAATTGAGTTCTTGCAAAATTTTGACATTCTTGCAGAAGACCATTAAAATTTCATGAGATTTCAAGAGTTTTATGAATGCTGTTATATTTTTCAAGGATTGAAATGCCTCTAGGATGTTATGCAGGTAAATATATTGCTGATTTTTAAAAAATTGTAGCAGTTCTTTTCAGCACATGACATAAAAGACATCAATTTTTTATGTCATCAGCATAGCAGAGATATTTCATCAGTTCCACTGAGAAACCAACTACTTTGAGTAGCGTTAATTTCAGCAAGATTCTTGAATTATTTGCCCCAGAATAAGAAGTTTATGAATAGGCTCTGGAGCTTGCTTTTTGTCTCTTTTGAGATCTAAGAATAGCCAGCATATGAATTCACAAATGTATTTGGCCAGTATTCCTGGAAATAAAAGGCTGGACTATTGTAGATGATCATGATAAAATCCAATTTATTTCTGAGTTTTAAAAGTATGTTCACAGATATTACTCTGAACAGCATTGTACAGTGAAATACAGATTGGTGGCTATTTGGGATTGGATATTTTGCATTATACATCTCCAACTTTGGAGTATGCATTTAAGACAATATTGCTCCTAGAATGTATTGCATTGGCCATTTAGTTCTAGCAAATACTTTATTTTTTCAGTCCTCTTAATGGTACTCATATTTGTTCTGAAATTATGTATTTTAATTATTTAAAAAAAAACTTAAACTTTATTTTTGTCTATATTTTTATCTAATTAATAATGTATTAAGCATCAGCTCCTTCTGTAATACTTCCAATACATGGTAAGTTCTACTATTAGGCTTAACTAACACCATTTTGTTACTGAGCTTTATTTGGATAAATAACACACTTCACAAGCAGGATTTCAACTTATGATTTTCCCATTCCCAAATCAAAATGATAATAATTGTGCTTTTCATAATAATGAAACCAAGATTCCAGGCTACCTAGTTCTAAGAACTCATTCTCTTGGGAGTGGCATAATGTTGCATGTCTATAATGTGTCTGCCTGTTGCAGAAAACATCTGATTGCTTATTTGGAAGTCAAAAATTTTTTAAGCATCAACTATTCCTCCTCCCCAATTTTTATTTCTAATACTGTAAATAAACAACCAAATATATATAAGATATTGTTCTTACCGCAAGGAAATCAGTAAGTTCACTGGTGAGAAGTTGTTTAAGTTCTCCTTTATTGAGTTTGTATTTGTCTCCTTCTTTGGCAGAGTAATGATGAAAGACTCTGATTAAGGTATCCATCGCACCCTCCAGTTGTGATGGCATACTGCAAAAGGATCAGAAGCTAATGGCCAGCTTTCACAAATGCTCCAAATAGGCAATTAATCCCTTTTATGCAAACAAATAAACACCCCACTCATCAGAAATTCATTAGCATAGCATCCAACCTCTCTGCTGCTTTGATCAAGAGCACACAGTTGTTGTTTACCATGCTAAGTGAGGAGAACAGTTTCTAGAGACGAATCCTGGAAGACATGTTCATGCATTGGGATCCTCAAATATGGCAAAGCAGACTACACAACCAGAAGTCCCTAAAACAAATAAGACTCCCATCTCCTCTCCACATTGCAGGCAAATGGTCCTTTTCAAAGGAAGAAAACCGGGAGAGAAATGTCCAGATGTTTTCAAATGACCACATTACTAATTCAATGCAATTCACTTGTTTTTTGCTCTGATTTAACCATTTTCGGAGCCTCGGTCCCAAAAATGCAACCCAGGGATAAAGAAAGAAAAAGTTTATAGTAGGAGTATTTAAATACAACATTCAGGAGTTTTCCTTCCTACCTGTTTCAGATAAAGCAGTTCCGAACAAGTACTGTCTCCAGCAGGTACTGTATAGATTCTCTTTGGTTTTATCCTGAAAGTCCCACCCAACCTCTTCTAATTCCCCAGAGCTTCTTGAAGGAAATCACCAATGACAAAAAGCCTCAACTCTCAACTTTCGCTTTATTTGTGACAGCCTGTTAACTGTCAACAGGTGTTGATATCTTTCCCCAGAGTCTTTCTCTAGGCTGGTTGGCTTCCCTGAGCACTACGTTAGGAGCTGAGAGCAGAAAGGCTACCATTCATTAAGCTACAGAGGTCGGAAATCCAATTAAGTTGCTAGGAAGCCAGCCTCTTGGGGAAACACAGGAACTGCAATACTGAACAAGAGGATACAATGAATTCTCTTATTATTTATGGAATTTATTTCCCATCCTTTCCCTAAGAGGCTGAGGCAGCATGCGTAATCAATCCCTGTTAATTTCTTTCCACACGAATGCATCTACTTTGGGCAACAACGGTTCCATATGGGTTTTGTGAAATGTGTTAGGAGAGGTGAGAGACAGGGCAAGGGGGAAATGAGCATGGTCACTTAGTTAAGTAAAACATACTCTTCAATCTCTTCTATTAAATATGTTTCATTTAATACAAAGAAAATTTATATCTCAGATGATTCATTTAGCTTATAAGAGCCCTGCAGTATACATAAAGGCAAGCAACCATGGCAAGCCCATGGGTATCCAGCTAACTATCAATTTGAGTTTGGATATTCTTTCCTTATTCCAATCCAACGGGCTAAATCATCATGTCTTTGCTTTTATAAAATAGAATGTTGTCATGAGTAGCTAGTTGGAAAGATGGTGTCACCCTTTACCAATTAAAAAAAATAAGTATCTTCAGTATATTGTTTTAAGATTTAAAATTTATGGTAGATACACAAATGCTTAACGGATTAATTAAATTAATTAATTAATTAAAATACTTAATGTTTTACAAGACTAAGTGGGCAGCCTCTGGGTTTCTAAATACTATTGGAAAAATGTGCCCAACCCCTTACTTGGCTAAATGCATTGAGTAGGAAAGGAAAGCATTTCCTCCTGAATTTCACATAATAAAATCTCTGACACAGTCTGAGCACAGCCAGCTCTATTTGTAAAAAATGACAACAGTTAATCTTCCTTTGATCGCACACAGTAGACTTCTAGTGAATATTATTTGGGAAAGGCAGAACTATGGTTGAGGAATGGAACTCTGATCATATAGTATGTGGATTTTTTTAAAAGAAAGATTATTTTACATGTATTTTTTATTATTAAGCACATTGCTATCCCGCCACTTTCAAAAAGACTCTCAAGGGCTTACATAGAATAAAAAAGATACTTTAAAATATTGCATCCATGATAAATCTAAACTAGCTGGCTAGGAAAATCTGGGAGTCCACACATCTTAAAATTATCAGGTCTGAAAAATACGGATCTAAATATTACTCTCAAACATCATAAATGTCAACAATAAAACAACTTTGAGCAACAAGCAACAAATATTTTAGTCCAGACTCCTATTATAAATTACAACTAGATATTTTCTTTGGAGTGTGTCTCCCCCTTGTGTTTTGATACTGGGCAATTTCATTTCTAACTCATGCTGGCTGAGGAATCCTGGGAGTTGAAGTCCACAAGTCTTAAATTCTGGGAATTATGGTTCAGAATTTAAGTTCACAAGTTTTAAAGTTGCCAAGATTGGACACTCCTGCTTTAGAAGAAGTTTGTTGTTTCTTACATGTGACTAACAAAGAACTGAAATATATCCATATCAGGGGTCTGTTTAGCTTACCTTTGCTACCAGTTCGCATGCGCAGAAGTTTCACTCACTCGCGCACCATTTCTACACATGCACAGAAGTTGTATTTGACGACATCCAGGTGGATAGATGCGCATGCATTGGTACCTTTGCTACCAGTTCGCATGCGCAGAAGCTTCACTCGCTCGCGCACCATTTCTGCACATGCACAAAGTGTATTTGATGACATCCAGGTGGGTGGGTGGAGCCTCCCACCGCGACTGCTACCGGTTTGCCGGTAGCAACCCACCAATGATCCACAAGCTCCCCACAAGCCACTGGCTACGTTTTTCAACCTATCATAATCCCAAAAATAATCAGAAACTACTAGTTTAAATTCATCCCCTCATGACTCTATTTTAAGTATTGTCATAATCAAGTGGAATAAAACAAAATACTATTTTGTTTAAACAAAAAAGATGTTTGATGCAGGAGTGTTCACAGGAGAATTGAAGATGGCAGCCACAACTGCATGACCACAACTCTGCCTCCTTCTTAAATGTGTTGTGTGTGCAACCCTGGTAAAAAGGAATGGTTTTTGGTTGCTGACCACAGCCACTCTTTTGACTTGTTTTTTAACACCCCTTGTGAATGTGCAATACTTCTCCAAGAACATATGGCATGACTTCACTTATCTGAAATTTAATATTATTAAATTTATCAACCTGGTCTAAGTCTACAGAGAAAACAATCCACATTGGATGGAGTATCCATCAATTGAAATATGGTTGGTTTTGAGACTTCTGAATATTTATAATTTTGATTGCATGGTTTTTAAAGGGTATTTTACTGATGATCATTTTTATTGCTAATAATAATTTATAGATAGGTTGAACAAATTATCAGTTGTTTTTAATTGTTCCTTATTCCTTAGGGTGGGTGTAAATATGAGGTTGAATAATTGCATAAAGAAATAATTAGTATAAAGGAACAAAACAATCCAAGTGGTTTTGTAAATGCTACATAATAAAAACATAAAATTAAGCCAATGAAGTTATTACTGGCATTATCATAAGGTAGTGTTGTGGAATTCCATAGTTGTGGCAACATATAAATTGATTAAATGAATGAATGTTTTGGTACAGAATGTTTTTTAAAGACCTGATGTTCAAAACATAATCAGAAGAGGGAGCCCATGACATTATAAATAAATTGTAGTGTAATGCAGAGATGGACAAAATTAGGCTTGTCAGACTTTGACCATGCTGAATGATCTCTTTTTCTTCTTTTTTAAAAAGAACTCCATGAGGCACCTTGGGAAAAATCATGTTATTGATGCAATTAGTAAATCATTTGAGAATCAGTAATCTGCCAAGTGTAAAAGTGTAATAAAATCAACCTATGTATCCTAATTTAACTTTTTCCCACCTTTGTAATAATAAGCACTTGGTTAAGTTAATATTTGCTTTGTTATTTCTTTCATATTTAGCTAAACATTCCTGCCGTCATCAGGAATATTTCTGGGTAATTTTGTAATCCACCATAAACCTGATTCCAGCATATTAAAAGAACAATAAAGAGCTTATAAATTAATGGCAGTTATGTTAAGGACATAAAGACCTAATATTAAGAAATCATAACAGTCTTGCTCTGCAACATTCTTGCTTCTCACTTAGGTAAGAATATAGCACCTTCCTTATTTCAGAATCCTCCCTTTTCTCCCTCTAAGTAGGCATAACATTGCAGTTGGATATTAATGTTACATAACATTGCTAGGACACAAAAGAGAATTAGCTTGGCTTAGAAGCATGAAATTATACACTTGGAATGATTTAACATATACTGAAGTACAGTCATCACAGAAAGTTTTTTAGTTTGGTTGATTTAAAAAACAGGGGAATCAAATAAGTTTAGTACTTAAAGCAAAAAACCTTCAGAAATTCCGAGGGCTGTAGGCTGGCTTGGAAAGTCAACAGCAAACCACTTTTGCAGCTTGCCAATTAAACTACAGGGACATATAGTTAATATTAGTCACGCTCAACTTAGCAAAGTCCTTACTTTAAAGCTCAGGGTCAGTTCTTTTGGAATAATCCACTGCAAATACCAGGTTATTTGCATGTATACCACATCATATATTTAGGCTAGTGAAGTATGCTAATATAAACATAATATCAAAATAGCTATAATTAATCCTTCATCTAGTGGGGTACATATGCAGAGCTTTGGGGGAAAATGCTCAGATCTACTTGCATTTCTTGTTCCTAGTAATTATATTTAAGTAGTAATCATAACCACTTATGGTTAATTTTACAATAATTAATATTTAACTAAGAAAACTCTAATTCAATAGTCTAGGAATGTAAGTGGTCACATACTCTTATGGATGTTTTTCAGAACATAGGTCTGGTTCCAGAAAGTAGTGAAAACAGATGTGTCAAGGTTCCTACACCAAAGGCCCACCATCCCTATAATTTTACCAGTTCTCATTTTTTTAGTCCGTCCTCCCATCTTTATTATTTTTGTGAATAATTCAAAGTGACGAACATACTTAATATTTTTTTCTTGCCCTATTTTCCCCACAACAACTCTATGAGGTGAGTTGGGCTGAGATTGAGTGAGTGGCCCAAAGTCACCCAGCCAGCTTTGTACAAAGTTTCCAAGGAAACCACAAATATCTCAGATGACATATTTTAGATGTTTGAAGGTAGCATTATTATGCCCTGCTTGATGGTCCTGAAAATCCAGTTCTGAAATAGGTCCCATTGATTTCAATAAGGTTAACTTTCCCATAAGGATACATAGCACTTCAAATTTAAGCTATAACCTATGTTAAAATTGAACACCAACTTCATTATAAACTACTCATTTCCTTAAATAACATTTATCCTTTCTAAATACATTTAACAAAAGTAATATGAGGGAATGGGATTTGGTATTATCCATTTTGTGTGAGACCATAATTTTAAAAATGTTTCCTGTAGTTCATAAAACTATATGGAATTCTGTGTCCTATTGTAATAAAAAATAAAATTAACTGCTCACTTCTTCTATTATGACAGAAGCTTCAACCAGGTACCTTTTTATCACTGACTGGAAGGGATTAAGTACTGCTCAGTGGAAAAAATATGCTTTGTATTTGCACATTTAATGTCACAATTTAGAGTATAAACTGCTTGAGATCCTAAAAAGGGCAGCAAGTGAGAGTATACAAGTTGACTAGTTAGTTAGCTAGACTAGTTAGACAAATATTTTGATCTAATAGAATGGAATGTGTCATATAAGATTGTCTCTCTAGCATGAGAGATGGACTGCATATGTGGACAGATAGCAATATTTATCATTTAGGTTTGTTCATATTTGTATATTGTCTACAAAAGCAAAATCTAATGTTGCTAATCAGTCACAGCTCAGAGCCAAAATACAGACGCAATTTAATGAATAATGTCTTCTATAAACATTAGACAAACAGGCTTATCAAGGGCATATGTCTGCCAAACATCATGGGTGGTAAAACGATGTTGCAGTACAGTTAAGTACAAAAAGGGCTAATTTTTGTAGCCGTGGCAAGAGGCCAGAAACATTATTACTGCCAATAGTTTTTCAGAAAGCTACAGAAGAATTTGATTCCAGTTAGCATCAGCTTTGTCCTCCAAAATCCTACTTCCATTTCCAAAATCAAATACCAATGTAGGAATGCATTTGAAAGAGGAGGAATTCATACCCGACAAGTCCCATAGAATTTTGCAGAATGCAAGAGAAAGAAACTACTTTTATCTTAATTGAAGCATAGAACATTATGAATTTAATTTAAGATGATGACAATCTGTATTATGGAAAAATTGAAAAGTCATGGATTTAAAAGTCTATGTGTGAAAGTTGTTTAGATATAACAAGGGACCAATTGTAAAAGAGAAAAATATCAAATTATTTCCCTTTCTTCAGCAAAGGCTTGGCTAGTTCTTTTCTTAACACACCTACTTCTTTGGTCTTTTTTTTCCCTTTATTGGGAAGATACAGTATTAGAGAGAAGGTATAGCAGAGCCAGTTGTGGGTTGCTCCCGGTTCGGCCTGGTTCAGGCGAGTCAGTAGCAGTGGTGGTGAGTGCGAAACGGTTCTCTGTGACCGTGAGCTGGGCCCTCCTGCCCGCCCCCTAACCCTACTATATTTCGTGGGTTTTAGCCCAGCTAATAGGCACAGCAGAGTGGATTGCCGTGCCTCAGCTGTTTTGAAATGTAATGCACTTGCGTGGAAAACCGCATGCGCGAAGCGAACCAGTGATAACACCTGTTGGAACCCACCACTGAGCAGAGCAAAAAGGATCTGGAGAAAACAAAACTATGCATAAAACAGGTAGAAATATGTACAGCTAGTCTTGATCAGTTTACTCCAACTTGTTGGAGAGTTGTAATAGTTTAATACATCTTAAAGTTCCAAGATACGAAGGCCGTGTCACCATCTAAAATTAATCACCATGCTTGTTAATGTAAAGGATTACTTTGTTTTCCTTGCATCTGCTCTCTGCATTGTGAGTGACCTATTTGTTCTGATTATCTCTAGAAATCAAATTGGACAATTGTGTTATTTTTTTCTCATTGCCCTTTTTGCAAAATGTGATGGAAACACAGCCTAAAAGCCTAATTAAGTTTGCACACCAAATCATCCATTCCATTTTAAGACGCTACTGAACAGCAAACTGTGTCATAATTCCTAGCAATATTCATTTACTGCATCTACTTTATTATGCAATATGTATCTCTTTGATTATATGAGTGCATTCAACTTTTTCCCTTTTACTCTTAAAAGCATTTTTAATCACTATGTTTCCAGCCTGATGAAAAATTCTAATGAACTTGATTACTTGTTGAGATCTTTGTTATTACTTCTCAAAGAATATGTGCTTACTATGAGTTTTGGTTTATTCTGCTGCTAGCTTTTCTTAATGTCTATGACAGCTGCTTGAGGAGTAGAAGGGGTTACAATATACAACAGCCTTCTTGTAGGTGTCATTAGTTAAAGACACTGAAATTTGGTAGGTAAAACAAGCAGCCAAAACCTGACTCAGTGGCGAAGAGGTGAGTTGCTTTTAACAGAAACTCATTTAAAACATAGCAACAGACTGGTATCAGATACTGAACCTCTTATTGTTGCCACAAACATAAGCTTATGAACGTACCTGGTGAGATTATCTTGTTCCATTTGAGCAATTTTGCTTTGTTCTGAATATCCTTGGAGGAAATCC
The DNA here is from genome assembly GCA_032468115.1 of Grayia smithii. Classification (NCBI taxonomy): domain Eukaryota; kingdom Metazoa; phylum Chordata; class Lepidosauria; order Squamata; family Grayiidae; genus Grayia; species Grayia smithii. The sequence continues at coordinate 79,010 of JANHFM010003975.1, forward strand.
AGCCTTTCTTCTCAGTTTACAGAGCAGTACAAGGCCTTTTGGGGAAACTGCTTTGTAGTATTGGCTTTTATCCAGCTTAAGGAAAGAACTATTTTTTCAGGTTATGGTTCCTGAAAAGTCTGCATAATGGCTCAGTGATTAAAGATGCTGAGCTTATCAGCTGGAAAGCTGACTGCCTGGGTTTGAGACTCGAGCGTTGCATGATGGGGTGAGCTCCCATTACTTGCCCCAGATCCTGCCCATCTAGCAGTTCCATAGCATGTGAGTGCGAGTAGATAAATAGGCATTACTTTGGTGGGAATGTAACAGCATTCTGTGTGTATAGTCGTGTATAGTCATGTTGGCTACATGACCATTGAAATATCTTTGGACAATGCTGGCTTTCTCGGCTAAGAAACAGAGATGAGCACTGCCCCATAGAATCAGACATGACTGGAATGGGGAAACTTTTACCTTTACCTTTGTAGTTATTCTTTAGAACATCTTAGAATTGGACTTACCAGATACAAATCAGAGGTGGGTTTCTGACCAGTTCTGGAGAACCGGTAGCGGAAATTTTGAGTAGTTCAGAGAACCAGTAAATACCACCTCTGACTGGC
>JANHFM010003975.1:87684-101047 GCA_032468115.1 Grayia smithii
AATGGGGCCTGCGACACCCCTCCCCCACACCACATTTTGGGCCTGGAAAGCCACCCTCCACCAACCTGGATGCCAAAATGGGGTGCAAGGGACTCCTGGGAGGGGCATGGCGGGGCGGGGTGAGCCAGAGGTGGGAGTTGCTAGTTCGCCGAACTGCGCAGATCCTTAACATCCAGTTCTAGAGAACTGGTGCGAACCGGCAGCAGCCCACCTCTGTCAGTTCCCTTTCATGCACAGAAGGCAACTGAAAGCCTTCAGCAGGCAGCTTTTTCAGCCAATTCCCACAGATGAGAGAGACCCAAAATCCAAGCAGAGGTAAGGTAAGGCCTGGCACAGGCTGTGGGTGTGCATCTCTTCACTCAAGGTCTGAAAATCCTGCTGGGATTTCGAAAGAAGGATTTTCAATTCCTGAGTGGAGCTTTCTAGTTCTTACCCTCCTTCTGAGTCCTCATGGTCCTTCCATCTGTTTAATGACCCCACGATATTGCTTAAAAATTACAACACTCAATGCCAGGATTGTAGTCACTGACTAAGTGAAGCAGTCATGCATCTTGTTTAACAAGCACTTTGCTTAGTAACCAATATTCCAGTCCCAATTGTGGTTGTAAATTGAGTTACTCCTATAGCAAAATTGTGTTTTAAAGTGATTTTCTTAAAGCTGAAAGAGGGGAGATACAGTCCTGTTCAGGTGCAGGGATGAAGCTAATCAATGTCACAACTTTGAACAGATTTTGAGGGGCAAAATAGGTGCTGCAAAACTCTAAAAAAAGGGAAAAGATCAGCCCAGAATAGGAAGGATTAGGAAGTTTAAGAAATGAAATAAAGGCCTTAAATGTATACTGTAACATGCCTACTTTTCCCTTCAGCATTCTGGATGGAGCCAAAAAGAGAAAGGACAAAAAGGAATGATCAACTCTGCAACTTTTCTTGCTTTTTAATGTTAACGTCTAATTCCAATTTTATAGATTAAATCATATCCAGTCTGGCCCAAATAGCAAATTTGGAAAGGCAATTTCCTTTTTTAAGAAATAAAATTTGTTGCCATTGTAGAGGATTTAATGCACGCAAGGGAGTTTTCAATTGCCTTTAATAAAAAACATCTGAGGGACATCAAGATAGGATAGATGTTGCATATCAATGAGAAAAGTTCTTGTCTAGGATTGACTCCAACATCCTTGCTTTCTCTAAAGGGAAAAAGATGCAATTCCTGCAGTCTAAATTGCAGAGTCTCACCTCAGACAGATCAATTTGAATTTATAGGTTATTATAGACAGAGCTACACATTACTAGAACAAGTGCATACACCAAATTCCCACTTTGCCCTGCTAGTGTGAGTTGGCCAGCTAGCCAAAATATATACAGCCCTCCCCCATCTTTTTAAAATATATGCAGCCCCCCATCTTTTTAACTTTTTATTTTTTTCAAATAAGTTCCTCAAGGAACTCACATGGATGGATGGATGGATGGATGGATGGATGGATGGATGGAGTTATATATACTTCCAACCCTGTTAGGTTTATTTTTATTTTAAGGGTTTAAAAAGAAAATAAAGGGAAATAATATTTTTCTTTTCTTAGAAATGCCCCATCCCACTTTTCTGTCAATTGGTTTATTTATTTAACGTATGGCATACCACACATGAACTAGCAATATATATTAACTTTTCACATACATTAATAAAACACAATAAATCTGTCAACTGGTATTGTAGCATCAACATGACATTGAGAATCATGTATTGATTCACAATATGTAACTTGCACAAGAGACTGAGAAACAGGCACAATATTCTTGTCTGCCACTTCCCAAACACTCAATATCACCAGCTCCTTTTACTCTAGCATACTTGGGACTAACTTATTTGACTGTACATTTTAGATTGTATTCATGTAGTTGTGTGGGAGGCCATTAGTATTAACTGGATCAAAAGTTCACCCATTAATTTGTGCAAACTAAATTCAGTGTTTACTGGAAAAGGTCATGCTTTTGTTCAGTACCCCCTTGAAAGTATCTTGGGTGGAAAAACAGGAACCACTTCCCTTACGTAGAAAGTATATACTTTGTCCATAAGCAGAGAGAGAATCCTTATTAGGCAAAGATGCCTCTTGTAAGTAAAGGGCATTTTAGGTTCTTCTCATGTTGAGTAATTTAAGGTCACCACATACATTCCATGTTATTTGGCTCTGTAGAATAATTCCTCAACATCCCAAGCTGTTCAACCTTTCTCAGCATTTCATACTAATGCATGTTAATGAAGGTAAGCTAATGAAGGTAATACTAAGTATTAAACTGTAAACACTGCATTCATTATTGTTACATATGAATTTGCTCTGATCCTCTAGCAATTCCCCCAAATCATGGAGGTCAGTTTAACCGCAGATACATTCTTTTTCTTCCACCTCCAAAAGAATGCACCACTGCCCATGCCCAACTCATCAAACTGCAAAATTATATCAAAAGCCAAGATAGGAAGGAATTCTTGCTTTAGGATCATATAGCACTTGTTCATGTTGATGCAGTCATTCATATTATTGGATTGTACATACAGTAAATTCATCTATCACTTTTCTTAGAATCTAACACCCTCTTTCTAATCCAGATTAAAATGTCTAAGCAATTAAAATGAAGGTAAAGTGAACAGAGTACTTATAGTTGCTTAAGTAGATACACAGACACACACACACATAATAAACTCATTAAAGGAAGAATACTTTGATGCTCCTTTATGAAAGGCTAATTTTTATATTTCCAAATCTAATGTTCTCATTCTAAAACAACTTTAAAAGAATGAACTTTTATGCTATTCTGAAGATTTATTCACATCAACCAATTACTGGAAAACAGGTACTAATCTGCCCTTAGCTAAGTATATGGGCAACAAGAAAACATCAAAGTTCAACTTTAGCTTGTAAGGAAAAAAATTAGTGGGTTTTTGAAATAATAAACTCTTTAGATCTTTTCACTAACAATCAAAGTACAAGAGGTATTAATTAGTTTGCTACAAGTCAGCTTTTCAAGCGCTAAGTTGAGACTTCTCAAGCAGTCACGGCAGAAAAAGTTTCCTGAACTTCTGGACTTCGTCTTTGTAACTAGAGATCTTAGCTTCAAAGAAGTTTAAAAAAACAAACTTTTGCTTCTCTTCTAAAAAACCTGTTTATGTTAGGAACTAGGCTGTGTCATCAGGTTAAGCTACAATTTATCAAACATAAAAACAAAAAAGCTTCAGTGAATAGATAACATCACTACAGCAACTCAATGCACACATTCACTGGGGAGTTAAATCCCAATGAAGTTACTCCTGTTTTGATGACACAAGAACCTTTTCTATCACCTACTAGACTGTCAAGCTAAATTCCCAATGTGGTGCCCAGAGGACAGCCGCACTCTTGAAGAATCTCCCTCTGTGCCGGTCAGGTTTTCTGTCCTATCTGGCATTTTCCTTTTTGAAAAAGGAAAACGGGGGACGAAGCTGCGGACAACCACCAGATCCAACCTCTTATTTTCCCAAAAAAGGCCCCTAACCTTTCTCACCAACCCCCCCCCCCCAAAAAACGGGTGATGTTTGCTAAGCTGTCCCCCTGATGATCCCCAAAAGGGTCAGGATCCCCAAAAGTAGGAAGAAAGTTCGCCATGGGGCAGAAGGGAAAGAGCAGGTAGCCATTCTGATAAAAGAGCTTTTTGTCCCTGGTCCTATCTCCACGGCAGCCATTTTGTTCAGAGGGCAACCCCCCCCCTCATACACCCCTCGTCCAGTAGCACCTTGGGGGGGTTGCACATGCTGTGCGTGTCCTCAGAACAGCCCGTCTCCCCACCCGTCCCGAAAGGCGGGAACCCCGGCTCGGATGGCAAAGAAGACGGGAGAGAGGGCGAAAACTTCCCGAGCGCACCTCTCGCTTCTCACCTGTAGCAGAGGCGACGGCCAGAGTTCCTCCCAAGACCAGGAGCCCCAGCCAAGGCTGGCAGAGGCGCCCCATATCCGCGGCAAGGCTCCCACTGGATCGCGGCGGCGACACAGGAAAACGTCCACCTCCTCCTCCCTTGTCAGCGCCCGGGAGTTTCACCGGAGTTTCACCGCAACTTGTAAAAGGAGAGGGCGGCGGAGGCGGAGCCGCGCCCCTTCGCGCCGGCCAGGTGCTCTTTGAGCCTGCGAGAGGCGGGGAAGGCAGGAGTTTGGGCGGGCTGGCAATCTTCTTGTTCGCCGGCAGCGCCGAGAGCGCCGCGCAGGAGAACCCAGCGGGGGAACCGGGAACACCGAGAGTGGCGGGCGCCAGTTGGCGGGATAGACTTGTGTCTTTAACCTGCCTGTGACCTCTTCCCTTTCAGTAGGGGACTAGCCCTGATTTTGGAAAGGAAAAGCTCTGTGCGTTTTCTTTTGTTACGGAATGCTTTTCTTATGACTAAAACACCCAGACGGCCGGAAACAACAATGAGGAGAATGCGTGTCTATCATCACGGTACACGCCGGTCTGATCAAAGCTAATTGGGGCCGCGTCGCTTTCCTTCGCTGCCTGGAGATTTCGCGGAAAGGGAGGAGCTGCGATGGCGCCCAAAGAGAATGGTGTCTACTGCAAACTATAAGGAACTTACTTTTTTCCTTGTCGGCTGTCTTCAAATGCATTTCAGCCTGTTGCGCAGTTTTTACCCCGTTAACATTTACAGTACGATTGGTCTGTTTGTCAATCCCAAAAACGTTTAAGATATGTGGATTTTAAGTCCCAAAGTTTCCCAAAGTAAACGTCTTAAATTGCCAAGTTAAAAAAACAGTGCTGTAGATAAATTTCTATTGTTCTGTACGGAGCCTCCTTGTTGTCTTCCTTCTCTGTATATACTTTTTCTCTTTAACATTAAAAAGCCCTCAAGAGCAAAATGAAGCAAGAACATTCTGATTTGCATAGAAGAACCCTAAAATTTAAACACAAAGTAATGATAGTCTGTCCACTGCATTGATAAAAAGCAAGTTCATGAACAGAAAGCATTTATCTCAAGGGTGTCCAACTTTGGTAATTTTAAGACCTGTGGACTTCAAATTCCAGACTTCTCCAACCAGTGGCTGGGAATTCTGGGAGTTTTCACAGGTGTTAAAATTGCCAAATTTGGCCACCACTGATTTATCTATAATCAAAAACTGATGAGAATCTGGAGAAGGTCTGTCTGTAACACTGAAGAGTGATCTTTTTTTTTTTTGATGTCCTCCATGCTAGATAAATCCATAACTCTTCATAAAATGATAAATTGCAAATTGGGGGTGTGTAAAAAATACAAATACATTTGCATTTTAAAATTGTACTTATCTTTATAGGGTCATATGAACATTCCAGTACCCGTGTTTCCCCTGTCTTATATTTTTTTTTAACCCTGAAATAAGTGCTTGGCCTTATTGCCATGCACTCGAAAGCCCAATTGGGCTTACTATCAGGGGATGTCTTATTTGAGGGGAAACAGGGTAGATACCAACCAAAATGGGGCAATCATAGACAAGACCACAGAATAGGACTAAATATCTCCTCACCAGTTTTACAATGCCTTCATCTCTAGACTTCTTTTTATTAATTAACAATATTGATATCTGTTGTTTTATGTTGATCATTGGCATATTTTCTTAATCGTGGTGACATCAACATGACAAAATATCATAAGAACACAAATTTCAGCCCTTTATTCTTGTGCAGCTCATTACATACAATTAAGTAAGTCAGAAAGTGCTCAAGACATATTTTGTCCCTTGCCTTCTCTTATCAATCCCTACCAGTCATTTATGCTGTTGATTGATTTTAAATAGGGAAATAATGGCTTATTTTTGTTGTGATTTTTATTTTAATCAGAACACAAATTTGATAGAAAAATATCTGGCCTCTTGTATATCAAATATATGATGCAATCAAAAATCAATATCTGGCTAAAGCTACATTTATGTTTTATAAAGTATTTTATTCATCTCAAACTCCATTGTTAGCTTATAACAATACTATGTTTATGTCACTGCATCCCATATGGCTGGAGAAAACATTCTTTCCTGGGCAGACTATACATCAGAGTGCCCCAAAACCATTTTTTGCATCTCCAGAGTCACATGTGATAACTGAAAATCAGCGATAAAATTCCATTTTGAATTGAAAAAAATGAACAATGCCAGTAGAAGTCTGGAAATAAGCGTAACATTTTTAAAGGAACTGCCTAACCAGAAATGAAAATGGGAAAACCGGTGTATTGCAACCTTTCTTATCCCAAAATGTATTATCCTCAATTGTAAAAGCTGCCCCTCCAACCCAGGTAATATTGACCCATTCATCCTCTGATTGAGATGTAATCACACAGGTATCCTTCTAAGCTGGCCTACTTTTTTTCATTATCTTCACTTATCTCTTCACTTCCTTTGTTAAACAATGGTGTTGGGAGAAAGAATCTAGTTACTTTAATGAAAGGCTTCCCTTTCTCTTTAGTAAAATAAAATACTTCTGAATACACCAATCTGATGCACCTTTGACAGAAAACAATAGCAGTAGAGTGGCACTTAAGTATGTTGGAAGGCAAAGAGATATGCAGCCACACAAGCAAGCGGATTCCTTTGGAGGGGAAGGTAATAGTCACTTTACAATAGCTAAGATTGCTGCTGGTCAAATTTCATTGTGGATAATAAATCTATATTTAGGACACTATGATCAAGAAAACTTTGGCACTAGCATTCACCCTTGGATCAGGACTTTAATTAATGAATTTAAGGCAGTTTTGATATATAGAGGAGAAATGTTCTGTAGGTCCTCAGATCTTATGTCATAAAAACCTATATAACTAAAAACCAATATTTTGAACGTGACTTATGAACTAAGAGCTGGTGAAAGCCTTCAGAACAAATGTTTAATTCTAGTTAAAACTTTGCTACATTTTGTCCATGTAGAAGGCATTATAGTAGTAAAAACAAAAGGGTACCAGAGCATGAATCAAATTATATATTTCTAAACAGGGATTACCAGATTAAACTAGTAAAAGGAGTTTAAGAGCGGTCACTTGAAGTTATAATAACAATAATGGATCTATATGTATGTTTTAACTTTTGACTTTATTCTTTTGGAATCCTTCAGAACAGAATTAATTCCATTTTTCTGAACCCACAGAACATAGTAGCTGTTACTATTATCTGGATTAAAAAAATTGTTGATTTTTATGCAATTTATTTACTGTAGACTAGTACTAGTTTAACAAGTCTATGCTGAACACAACTCTAAAACTCTACATTGCCTTGCTCAATAGCTTCATGGAGACATTTTATATAAGGGGGAAAACATGGAACTTGAGAATAGTACAACATCCAGATATTCCCAGCAACATTTTCTGGAGGTGCCCATGAAATTACATGGCCCAAATCCTGACAGTGTCACTAGAATGTAAGGGAAAACTGCAGTATAAAGCTTCATTTGTAAAATATTTCCCTTCCCCAATTAGAATGGCTAGGACAGCTATTCTCAAATGCATATAATTCTTCAGAAGATGGTGGAATAAACAACTGAAGAAATATAAATTGTTAACATTTAAAATGACCTCATTTCATAGTAATTTTATTTCAATTGACATGATTATTTTACTGATTGTCTAGTTTATTACTTGTTTCTTTTCAGGTTACTGTAATGGGTTTTAAAAAAATGTATCTGCTCTCAAATCTGTTTTGATTAACAGCTAACAAGTTTCAAAATTGCTATTTTGACCCCAAACCATCTGTTCCTTTTCTTCCATCAAATGTAGATTACTGTTTCTAATTGCTGATTCATTTAGTAAGAAGAAAAAGTTCAAAAATAAGACAGTTAATGCATATCTTAAAAATTAGCATGTGGCAAAGATCCAGAGCAAACAATGTAAATAAAAGCTATTAGTAATATTTAAATTGTAAAAAAACCTGAATTTAAGAACTTATTCCTTCATGTTTGGATCCGGTTGATCTAATCCTAGGAAACAAGATTGCATCAATTTTGTCATCAGAATTGGGAAGGAATAATAATTTCTTTATCCTTGAATGGTTGGCGTAATCTTACTTCTACAATATCATGAATCACTAAAGTATTCAGTCTGTGGCTCTATCTTGAGGCAGATTTTAAAGGTAGAACTCATAACTAAACTCTCTGTCCTAATTTATATATCCTACTCCAAGATATCAAAACGAGAAGATATTCTTCTGTTCTTTGTAATAACCCTGATGCTCTTTCCAAATGTTCAAGTAGATCAGGGGTGAAATCCAGCAGGTTCTGAGAGGTTCTGGAGAACCGGTAGCAGAAATTTTGAGTAGTTTGGAGAATTAGCAAATACCACCTCTGGCTGGCCCCAGAGTGGGGTGGGAATGGAGATATTGCAATATTCTTCCCACAGGAGTGGGGAGGGAATGGGGATTTTGCAGTATCCTTCTCCTGGAGTGGGGTGGGAATGGAGATTTTGCAGTATCTTTCCCCTGCCACATCCACCAAGCCATGCCCACCAAGCCACACCATGCCCATCAAGCCACGCCCACAGAACCGGTAGTAAAAAAAATTGGATTTCACCACTGAATTAGATGTACATTCGTCACATAAGCAAAACTTTTATATCCATGGATTTACCAAAGGGAGAAACAAACTTATAATTCATTTATTGGTTGGATAACAGTCTACTCTTCCATCATACAAAAAGCATTTTTGTTAAGGAATGTTGCAGAATGGAAACACACTGCCACTTTTATGTAATTTTAAAAAAATAAAACTGCTAGTTATTTTCTCTTAAGTTATTAAATAAGAAAACTTGTTTCCGTTTTTAAACACTCTGCTAAAATGGAAGTATTATTGGGCTGAGAAAAAAATCAGTTATCTTAAAAGAATATTTATTAGAGTATTTTAAGCTTTTTTTAATCTGTTGTCAGATTATGATTTTTTTTAATGGCAGGACATGCTCAGATCTGAACTGTTCGTTCCATGTAGAACAAGAACAAAGGAATATTTTCTATGTGATGTGTGATTTACAATCATTAGTTTATCTTCTAACAATTTCAACAGATCACCATTTTCAAAGCAAGTCTGAGTAAGTTTGCTGCCTATATTAGGACAAGTTATGTATCTGCCTACAGAAGTATTTTAAGTTCTGACTTTATTCTTATTTTCTTGGTTAGTTGGAAAATGGAAACAGTTCTTGCCATGATAAAAATAGAAGATGTGGTATCTGTATCAGGGGAAAATTTTCATACTGAGAAATAGTATATATGTGGGGATCCAACCTTGACAATTTTAACATTTGGGGGCTTCAACTCCCAGAATTCCCCAGCTAGTGGGGCTGGCTGGGGAATTTTGGGAACTGAACATCACAACCAGGGATGGGTTCTACTTACCTCCACTACCGGTTCTAAAGGTGCATGAGCTTTGCGCACGCTGAATGGGCGCTCCCGTGCATGCGCAGAAGCTTTTTTTGACGGAAAAACATCAAAAAAGGCTTCCTGCGCATGCGCGCAAGTGTGTTCCGTGCGCTCTGCACGTGGATTGGTAAGTACGGGCGCGTGGGGGGGGCAGGTTCGGGATGCATAGAACCGATTCGGTGACGTTACAGCATCACTGCTACCTATTCACGCGAACCGGACCGAACCAGGAGCAACCCACCACTGATCACAACTCTTAAAGTTGCCAAGGTCAGATACCCTGGTATACATAGAAATGTTATAATATATTTTCTGATTTTCAAAACTGCCATTTGGGTGTTGTATTCATAAAACAAACAGCAACCTTAGATATTCTAATATGGGTTTGACTCCACCAGTGAACACATGTCCAACTACAGAGGTACAGAGTTCATTGTTACCATCACTGTCCCCTTCTGCTTCCCAACTCACTACCCAGAGTGAACACTTAATTGAGTCTATAGGATGGGCCTCTTCTGACTGGTTTATCATCTGTTGACCATCCTGGATTGCTTTAAGGACTTTCTCTTCCCTCAGACCTTGCAAGGGAAGTTGATCTTGAGAGTAGATGATGGGGGTGCTATTGCTGAGAAAGGGCTGGGAGTGGGAGGGAGAGGTGGGGACAGTAGTTGTATGAGTAGCAGAAACTCCTCTTGCTTTAAACAGTGAATCTTCCCCTTTCTTGGGAAACAGTTCTTTCTGCTCCTGGTAGATCAAAATAGGTGACCATTTACCACAGAGGTGAGGAACTATGTCCCTTTTATGACTTGTTGATTTCAACTCCCAGAAATCCTGAGGCAGCATGGCTGGCTCAGGAATTCTGGGAGTTGAAGTTCACAAGTCATAAAAGGGCCATAGTTTTCCACCCTGATTTGCCAAATGAAATAACAAAAATAGGAAATGAATATCCAGCTCACAATGGCTTTCTAGGTCAGAGCCACCAATGATTTGTAAGACTCCTTTGTGCAAAAAAGGCATCTTTATGGTGCCCAAGGTTAAAATAAAGAAGAAGAAAAAAGACTCAGCGCAGCTCATATTTGTTATGCTGAACTTCCCAAACCACCACAATATGTGCACCAGAAGATGTTAGCATAATGTCACATTGTGCAATATGTATGAATTTTCTGAATTGATATACTCCTTTTGGAAGGAGGAAATCTGATGTAAGTGAGCAGATACAGGTAGGTTTGGAATGAAAACTTAATTTTTAAAATTTAATTTGGCACCCCACCTCCCATCACACGTAACTCGGACACCTGCTTGTGGTGGCTCTGACCTAGATAAGGACGTTATAAATTTGGCTTTAAAATCCTTGGAGGTTCACAGCATTGTTTAGTTAGAATTTAGCTGATTATTCCCTCTTTAGTTAGAATTTAGCTGATTATTCCCTCTTCAGCATGACTAATTCTGCTATCATTCTGTTTAAATGTTTAAACTATGAGTAGACAACAAAGCTGTCTGCTTGATTTCTGTGGTCAGTTTAGAATTAAGTAATTTTCCTTGCTCACTAAAAGAAACAGCTGCCATAATACAAAAATTATCCTATTTTTTTAAAAAATGTGTTATTTATTTTGTCCACCCAAACATTACAAAGCCAGTAATCATTATGACAAAGACAGGAACACCCTAACACATCACCGAATTATACAGTTAGGTTATTTTATTCCTTACTCCCAATCCTCTTGGACTATAATGGAGCTGAATGAGTTGCCATGGCAATTAATTCTTATAGTAATTTTATTAAACATTGCAATTAAATAAAAAACTAATGCAAACTACAAAAAAGTAAAAATAGAAAGTGCAGAACAGAAGAAAAGACAAGAAAAGAATATAGTAAAGAAAAGAAAAGAAATATATAAAAAATACTTCCTCATAATCATAAGTATAAACAGTTTTAGTAACTTGTTCATCTTCTTTTAAAATACAACAAATTATCTCATTTCCATATCTCATTTCTTATTTATAAACACATTTTTACAGCTTCATAATTCAGTCTTGGTTAGCAAAAATCCATTAAGGATTATTAGAGATAGCAATATATCATTTTAATGTTGATCAACTAAATAAACTTTATAATGTTTCCTTCTATTTTTCACAATCTTGATCTTTAAATCCTTCAAATAATGTTGTACAACTTGATTTCTTTTCATTTTTTTCTTTCCCTCTTCTCACAAAATTCTTTAGCAAGTCACTTTTGTAAATTCAGTATAGGAAAGCTATCCAGGTCACCCTTTTGGTTTGTTATTTGTGTTTACCTTTTAATTATTAAGACATCATATTGAATGTAGCATCTTTTTCCATATTTATAGCCTCTCATTTTAAATCTACTTTCAGATCAGTCTCAGTCTTGTCTGGCAAAACCAGTTCCTCTCCCATTATATCTTTTAAACACAGTCTATGTTTAATGGCAGCCACTCTTAAAATTAACTTGTAAATCTATTGTTCACAAATACCCTTTAATAAGTCTAACGTTAAAGTAGTTTGCTCCTCTAAAATATTCTGTATTAATAAATCCAGTTTATGTGTTCTTGTCCTTTAATTGTAATCTCTACTTCTTTCTTATTCCTTTTAGTGTCCAACATTAAAGAATTCAAAACAAGAGCATTTTCCTATGGGGAGAATTCTTATAATTAATTTCAAATCTTACTTCAAATCCAAATGGATCCTTAATCTATTTGTAGATTTCTAAAATCAAAGCTTTAATTACCCTTTTACTCTTTATTCCAGAAAAAAAAGAACTTGTATTTAAAATTTCTTCTTATAATGATATTCACATGGTGCTTTAAAGCTTGTCAATTCCAAGGTCCCTAATAACTTAAAAGCTATTAAAAATTATTTCTAAAAGTGATTAGAGAAGGCAGTATGCAAACCCAGTGTCCTTTGGAAAGGCACTGACCATGGCTTGGGGCAGGGGTGAAATCCAGCAGGTTCTAACAGATTCTGGGGAACCAGTAGTGGAAATTTCGAGTAGTTCAGAGAACCGGCAAATACCACCTCTGGATGGCCCCAGAGTGGGGTGGGAATGGAGACTGCTGCCAAGCCCACCACGCCACGTCCACATAACTGGTAGGGAAAAAAATTGAATTTCACCCCTGGTTTGGGGCTCTAAACTCACTGGAAATAGCTGTCCTGCAGTCCCCTCATGAGGAGCAACTGTCTGGACCACTTGTGGGCAATCTCAAGTTATCTCCTTGTGTGGAGAAGAATTACAAATATCTGGTCTAGTCTCTAGGACTTCATTCTGCTGCGGTTGTCTGCTATGGTTGCTAAAAGTGGCGCTGTCTTCATTCACTATTTCTTCCCTTGAAGCCCCTAATAACATGTTTTCTCACTTCCTGTAAAGTGTAAAATATTCAAGTTGAGTGTGGTTCTCAATGGACCATTGGAATATGGAGTGGCTGTTATTTTTAATATAGAAGTGGTTTTAATTCCCAAAGCAATTATATGAGATAGAAAAGTTCAAAATTCTAGTTTTATTTTCTTAAGCTTGGAGTATCTATATACTACTAAAACTCATGCCTGTTCAATACTTCCTAATTTCAGTTGGGTGAATTGCTACATCATAGGGCAAAACTTTCTCAACAAATGTACCTTAAATGAGCTAATCATCAGAATGCAGGGGTCCATTATTCCTGATGGAATAAAATTTGATAATTCTTTTGCCACTCTAGTGTTGCTGCACTGCTGCTATTTGGCACTGCCTCAGTCATCTGCAATCATGTAATATTCATTTTCAATTTTCCACAACACCTTCCCACAAGTTGATGGGGAATCCAGAAAAAGTTGATACGATTGCTGATGCACCTACACTTCTTGCCACCTTCTCCCCAGGAAAATCGCTGCTAGTGGGAAATTGGCAGGGAAAAATTCAGTGGAGAAATGGTCCAACCACTTATGCACTCTCTTGTCCCTCCCACACCCAGCAGCACCATTTATCCACCTGCTAGCAAGAGAAAGAAA
>JANHFM010003976.1:2382-12963 GCA_032468115.1 Grayia smithii
GAGGACTTCAACTCCCAGAATTCCCCAGCAAAGCAAAGCTGGGGAATTCTGGGAATTGAAGTCCTCCAGGCTTAAAGTTGCAAAGGTTGGAGACCCTTGGTCTAGAGCAGTGTTTCTCAACCTGGGCAATTTTCAGACGTGTGGACTTCAACTCCCAGAATTCCCCAGCCAGCCGTGTTTAGGCCATGCTGGCTGGGGAATTCTGGGAGTTGAAATCCTCCAGGCTTAAAGTGGCCAAGGTGGGAGACCCCTGATTCAAACATTGTGTGTTTTATGATGCTGTGTCCCCAGGAGACTCTCCTGTCTGTGATGCTACGGCCGCGGAAGCACGGCGCAGACCGAGGCCGACTTCCCATCGCCCTCCCCGATTCAGCCTCAGCGCAGCCACCGGGAGGCTTCGGGGCAGCTCCTACAATTCCCATCCTGCCTTCTGGCGCGCGGGCGCGTGACGTCACGAGGGCGGCCGGGCTCTGGCGCTCTCAGATTGGATAACGCCTTGGATAACGCGGATTGGATAACGCGGATTGGATAACGCCTTGCCCCGCCCTCGTATTGTCATGGCGGCGCCCGTTGTGGGGATCAGCGAAATTTCCGGTAGCGGGTCCGTTGCTAAGCGACGGGGCGGGTTGGGGGCGCCTGGGCTCCCCTGGGGGCTCCCCTGCCTCTCGGGGGCTTGCAGGGAAGGGGTCTCGAAATAAGGGGCCGCCCTTCGCCGTAGCTGCCGCCATAAGAGCGGGCGGCGGGGGTATCCCCGGTCCCAGCGAGCAGCCGCAGACGGTCTGCGCGGTCCTTCTGGGGCCTCCGGGGAGGAAGCGGCCTGGCCCAGCCGGGACGCCTCCTGACTCTCCGCGCTGACTCCCTAGATGTAACTGGCAGGAACGGCGGGGGTTGGGGAGCGCTGATACAAGTAGTCCTCGACTTACAACGGTTCGTTTAGTGACCGTTCGAAATCACTGAAAAGAGTGACATGACCATTTTTCACACCAAAGACCATAGCAGCACCCCCATGGTCACGTGAACAAAATCCAGCCGCTTGACAACTGACTCCTATTTAGGACCTGATTCCTGTTTTGCAACCATCTGATAAGCAAAGTCAATGGGAAAGTCAGCTTCACTTAACGACCACGTTACTAACTTAAGAACTGCAGTGATTCACTTAACAACTAGGAAGAAAGGTCATAAAATGGGACAAAATTTACTTAAATGTCTCATTTAGTGATTGAAATGTTAGGGTCAATTGTGGTCGTATATTGAGGACTACCTGTATTTCCACTAGCCCCCTGCCTGCCCTGCAGCCCATTCCCATTTTGCAACCAGCAAACTGCGCTGTGGGTGCACCCAGACAGAGCCCAGCTGACCCTCCCCAGGGATGCAGATGTGGAAGCCATGCTGGGGTCTCCTTGGGCCCAAAGGCAAAGTCAGGCGGTGGGCCACAACCTGCTAAGGCGTGCATGGATTTTGCAGGGCGAGATGGACTTCGTGATCCTCTTCGGCCTGTATCTCGGTCTGGTGCTGCTCAGCGTGGCGGTCTGTGTCTCCTCCCGACGGGAGCAAAGCTTCTCTTGGAGACTCATCAGGGGCACAACTCAAGTAAGAGGCATCCAGCTGTGTGCCAGTTTCTGCCCTCCCAACACCGATCTCCACGCATCTGGCTTAGACCCCAGTCCAGTCACTTATCTTTTTATTTATCAAATATCTACACCACCCATCACACTTGCCTTTGGATGGTTAACTTTCCCTTGGTGGGAAAGAAAGGAAGTCCCAGCGTATAGCTGCTGCTCCTTCCAATATTTTGTAGGTCAACCTCCATCCCTTCCTTCATTTGCAGCCCCTGCTCTAGTAAAAGATTCCCAGAATCATTTCATTTAGCATGGACATCAGCCCCTTTCATGGAAGAAGATGGAAATGCTTCTTGTATGTCATTTCCTGAAATGAACTTATTATGAAATTTATGGGCTGCTCCAATCTGTTTCAGTTTTGGACAGCTTACGATGTACAAAAATAAATACTATGGTATGAAAACACAAATGAAATCACGGGAGAAACCATTTTAAAACAATATCATACAATGGATCCGTCACTGGCTCTAACCCAAGGCCTGGGGATGCAGCCAGGTCTCAAAGGCTTGTTTGAAAAGAGGCAGGAGAAGGTCCCTGCAAATCTCAGGAGGGACTGTATTTTAAAGAATAGAGAGAGAGGACTTGCTTTTTAAGGCTGTTTCTTCCCATATAGACTAATTCAGCCTTCAAACAATGAGACAATACCTTGATAGCATCACCTGGCCAATCTGTGGCTAAAATGCACATCTGAGTATCATGCATCCCACAAACCAATGGCCTCACACAGTGGTCTCGTGGATGTTAAACAAGAGGGATGAGAGCATTGAGCCTTGTTGTACCCAACGTAAGAGGGGTCTCTTGCTTTCTTCTCCCCACACCTATCATCTCCAGCTAGACTTATCCACAGAAAAGGGAGAATACCATGAACCCCACTCTCAACCTTGCAGATAATCCAGAAGCTGATTATACTAAAAATTGCTTTGAAAATCTTTGAAAATACTGAAAATCAAGTTGAATCAGGTTGGCTATACTTTCCCTACCCAAACACTGCCAGAAATCAGCAACAAGAATGACCAGTGCTGTCTAAATGCCAAGAATATTATTAGGACGGGAGCTGTATGGGTCTCTTGGGAGATGCTATTTCAGTAGAGGACATCATTTGATGTAGGTTCCTAATGTAAACAACATATCCTGGAAGGACTGTGGGGTAGTGGCAGTTTCTCCTTGTTGATGGGATCATGGTTCCCTGTTGTCCTTCCTTTTCTAAAGATGTGGAAGATGGGTGATGATCTTTTCCATCTTAGGGCCTCTTTAATTGCTGATTGACAACTAACAACCTGAAAGTTAGCATCAAGGCTGACATTTGATAGTTTGCTAGAGTCTCCCGCCTTCAGTTCCTGAGGGTTCTGGAGCAATGACCTTGCAGGTTTTCTGAGTGAGTTATCTGTTCTCCCCACCTTTCCTTTTTTAAAATAATTTTGTTGCCTTTTTCTCCTTTGATGCAGGTGTTCTCCTATGTAATTCCAGCTCCAGTTCATAGAGCAGCTCAGAAGGCCATTCATGGACTCCTCCATTCCCGGTATTGCTGTCTGTTACTTTGCTGGCTCCATTCTCTGGCAATTTGTGAATATTAGCATTAATGGGCCCTTGGAACATCCTAGCTTGGTAAAATGGCTTCCCGTGTTGTTCAAACATGCAACGTCCCTCCTATATACTCGCCTCGTAGTTTTATATTGAATAGAATAGAATAGAATAGAATAGAATAGAATAGAATAGAATAGAATAGAATAGAATAGAATAGAATAGAATAGAATAATTTATTGGCCAAGTGTGATTGGACACACAAGGAATTTGTCTACATAAAAGACAAGATACATTTGTCACGAATCATAAGGTACAACACTTAATGATAGTCAGAGGGAACCAATAAGCAATCGAATCATATTAGGAAACAGTCGATGTTAATCTTAAGGATACCAGCAACAAGGTTACAGTCATACAGCCATAACTGGGAGGAGATGGGTGCTAGGAACGATGAGAAGATTAATAGTAATGCAGACTTAGTTACTAGTTTGACAGTGTTGAGGGAATTATTTGGTTAGCAGAGTGATGGCGTTTCGGAAAAAACTGTTCTTGTGTCTAGTTGTCTTGGTGTGCAGTGCTCTATAGCGTCGTTTTGAGGGATGATAACCCTCTTTGTGAGATGTACACTGAGCAAAAGTGAGCTTTTAAAGGCTGCTCTTAATCTAAGGAATGTCTAGGTAGAGAATGTGAAAATTAGGAAGGCCATTTTAAAGAATGGGTTATAATTATATCCAGTGCCAAATTTTATGTAATTATTCCTCATGATTCTTGCAACAATTACATATATAATTTCAGTGCTCCCATTTTTTATAGAACTTAGATGTACTTCTCTGCACTCATGAATCCACCTACAGAGAGAAAAGTTTATGAGATGAAAAATAAAAAGGGGTCCTTAGATTTTGTGTGTGTGTGTGTGGGAATAAACTACAAATAGGCAGCTGTTTTCTTTGTATTTCTTTCTATGTTGCCACAGCTTGAAACAGTAACATTCACACAGATGGACACAGAGCTCTCCAAGTTATTCCAATAGTAATGGATACGTTGGACCCTTGCTTGTGATCAAGACCTGTCAACATCTCAATCTACAGCATGTCATTTTCAATTTAAGAGGTGTAACAACCTGTTACTCTTTCCTGCTGATCTATTTGTCAGTCCTGATGACATGAAAACAGGGTCCTAATCTCTACAATGCCAATGAATAATGAATTTACAACCTGACAGCCTACTTAAAATAGCGTCAGAAAGTTTGTTTCTTGAGATAAGCCCAGTGAAGCTGTACAAACCACTTGTGAAGTACTTTTTATAACAGAGTTTCAGTTATGTTGGCTGGTTCACAATTACCAAGTGTTAATTTTTCCTTATTAAATCACGAGTGACGAACTTGTCTTGCAGTTTAGGAGCCATGACCATTTTCCCCGCACTAAGTAAGACTTTTAAAATGTCAATAATCCCTTTAGGGAGAAGGCAGGACATTTTTATATGAAAGGTATATGTCACAAGTTTGGTAGGGCAGTTTAAATGAGGAGAAACAAAGATCAGAATGTACTGCAATAGCTAGAGATAAAGAGGAACATAGGAATATAATTCTACAGGTAAACATAGAATTATAATCTAGTTCCAATCTTAAATATTACCGGTGATTGTCCATGAAAGAATGTAAAGATAATTTCTTGATTAGCTACTTTACCAGGATATATAGTGCTAGTAATACATGCAAGCATGCTTGCCTTTCTCTTCCGTTCACTGAAAGTTTAATAGCAAAAAACCTTGTACAATTGTGTTTCATAACTTTCAGATCAGACCTGTTCTCCTGTCTTCTCCTTTATGTGAAAGTAATCACAGTCAGTTAATGGGATTTATATGAAGATTTTCTTTTTCTTTTACGATATCAGACTTCTCATTGGCAGGCACACAGACATCCAAAAATGTATTACTGTAGAAAAAGTACATTTTTCTACAGTACAAAATTCCAGCGATTACTTATGTGTCTTCTATACAGACTGCTGTATAAGTCAGTGGTGGGTTTCAAAATTTTTTACTACTGGTTCTGTCGGTGTGGCTTGGTGGGCATGGCTTGGTGGGCATGGCAGGGAAGGATATTGCAAAATCTCAATTCCCACCCCACTCCAGGGAAAGGATTTTGTAAAATCCCCATTTCCTCCTGATCAGTTGGGACTCAGGAGGCAGAGAATAGATGGGACAGGGCAAATCAGAGGTGGCATTTTACCGGTTCTCCAAACTACTCAAAATTTCCGCTACCGGTTCTCCAGAACTGGTCAGAACCTATTGAAACCCACCTCTGTGTATAGTACAGAACAGTCAAAATTAAACAACAAATCAAGAAAACATAAGCCGTTTGAGGAGGAGGTAGAGCAAGATAAGGAGAAGGAAGACTGATAATTATTTTAATGACTCCTGTTATTTTAGAGAATCCTGTATAGTGGGAATCTTAAATTCTTCCAGTTCTTTCTCCCACCTGAGTTACGCAACAGGTTGGATGGCCCTCTCTGGGCATGAAGCCCAGTTTTCTTTGGAAATGGACAGATCTGATACCACTCTTTTGGCTGTGAGACAACTAATTCTGGTAAGCAGGTTGTTTAATACCACTTCAGATCATGGGCTCCCACTTGATTCTAGCACCAAAACAGGAGTGGCGTTACAATAAGCCCAAGGAAGAGGGGGCACTAAATTTCATGTTTAGATTATAAATCTAAGCATTATAAAATCATATAACAATTTCAATATAACGTTTAACTACCCAATAATTTAAGTCAGTCTTTTTGATAGGAATTAACTGACTTTCTCAATTCCACTTTATTTATTGTTATGTTATGGCTCCCTAATGTGTTATCTTCTGGTTTCCTTCCCGAAACTTTTCCCAAAGTGATTACCTGTCTTCCACCCCCACCCCATACCATTCATTGCCTATATTGGGGATCAGTCGGTAAAGTTTATTCAGTCTTGCCATCCTGGTTTCCTTTATAACTTCCATCCTCCTTATCCAGAAAGGCCACTCTGGCTGAGGAAAAGAAAAAGAAAAAAAGGAAAATTCAGGTGATCCCCGATTTATTACCACAATTGAGCCCAAAATTTCTGTTGTTAAGTGAGTTCTGCCCTATTTTAGGACCTATCTTGCCACAGTTGTTAAATGAATCCCTGCAGTTGAAAGGTTAGTAACCCAGTTTTTAAATGAATCTGGCTTCCCCATAGACTTTGCTTGTGAGGTCACAAAAGGTGACCACATGACCTCGGGACAGAGCAACGGTCATAAATATGAAACAGTTCGTAAAATAGGGCAAAACTCACTTAACAAATGTCTCACTTAACAACAGAAATGTTGGATTCAGTTGTGGTTGTAAGTCGTGGACTATCCATATTACATTTAGATTTTAATTTTATTGTTAAGTGAACAGAAGACTGCACCCTAGCACATTCCAGATTTGTGGGGTTTACAATTCCCATAATTACCAGCTTCTTGTTCAGACCTCTGGGACGTGCCATGAAAAGTCTGATAAATCTATGTTGTTTTGGAATTAACTCTTGTTTAATTAAATTTGTTTCCTGATAAATCTATGTTGTTTTGGAATTAACTCTTGTTCAATTAAATTTGTTTCCTCACCATATATATATATATATATATATATATATATATATATATATATACACTATATATAGACTATAGTATATAAGTTAAATTTGTATTTGCTGAGAAATAAACAAAGGGAAATTTCTCAGCAAATACAAATTTAACATATAAAGAGTATGTCGCAAAAATCTACTGCCTGGATGACCTCTGGAGATGAGGTCGAAGGGCAAGAAGGAAGCAGTGTGCTCCCTCCCACATTTGGGTTAATCAGGTGCTTAAGACAGGAAAAGAAAACACATATAATATGTGTGTGTGTGTGTGTGTATATATATATATATCTACCTACACACAAACACCTGCGAAAACCTCAGAAAACAAATATATATAGTCATGTCACTATGGTCAGTAATATTCCGAGAAGCAGTTTCTTGTCCTTTAAGGTCTGGACAACTGTATTCCTGGAAAATAATAGGATAATTTTGTTCCGCAAATACTATCCCCATGCCAATAAACGTTAGTTAAACAATGTACCTTGCATATATACTAGGACAAACTCCAAGTTGCGGCATAGCGTGTAAACTTTTCAGTAAGCAAAATTGCTGGTTTTTAGGTCAGATATGTCATGACTAAGCCAGGAGGTCACTCAGCTCTTTTGTGTTTCATTCCAGTTCTGTTTGGAAACCTCCCTGAAGACAACTGACTGCATTTTACCTTGAGTAAATGATTTGAGAGCTGGCTACTTTTCCTTTAACATTTTCTAGTTTTGTATCCATATCCAAGTGGTGGCATGTTCAATCCTGTAATCTCAGCCAGCATAGTTATTTGAAAACGCTATGTTGAAATTATGGAAATTTGAAATCCAGCATGTCTGTTAGGAAAGACCACATTTAGTGTACTGTGCATGTACAGGTCCTCGACGTACAACCACAATTGAGCCCGAAATTTCTGTTGTTACGTGAGACATTTGTTAAGTGAGTTTTGCCCCACTTTTTGATTTTCTTGCCTCAGTTGTTAAGTGAATCACTGCAGTTGGTAAGTTAAGTGGATCTGGCTTCCCCATTGACTTTACTTGTCAGAAGGTTGCAAAAGGTGAACACGTGACCTTGAGAAACAGCAATGGTCATAAGTATGAACCAGCTGCCAAGCATCTGAATTTTGATCACATGACCATGGGGATGCTGCAAAGGTTGTAACTGTGAAAAACGTTCATAAGTCACATTTTTCAGTGCAGTTGTAACTTTGAACAGTCACTAAATGAAGTGTTGTATGTCGAGGACTATCTGTACAGTGTACTAGAAAGGAATAGGATCACTGTTGGGTAGCCAAGCTTAAAAGAGATCAAATTTCAGAGGTTTCCTACTTAAAGAAAACCATCCATGCTCCCCTTTTTTGTGGTAGTCAAAACATTTCTCGAAATTACCACAGTAAATTGTTTTGTTATCTTCTTTATTCCAGCCTTTGAAGTTGTATTAAATATAAGATTGTTTTGTAATGCTGTTTTGTTTTTCACACTCTATAGCTTTGATGTTTTTAATTGAATATATATAGCTGTTTTTAATTGAATTCAAAATAGTTTAGTAATGTCTTTGCTGTGGTATTTTATTATCGGAGCTCTCCTTTGCTTTTCGTACCATCTATTCCCAACGTATACAGTGTCTTTGATCTTAATTAATATGCCAGTTCTACAACTCCTCTTCACTCTTTTGCTTTGGTATTTTGCCATCTGTACAATAATGAAGTTGCAGTGTGGTATACATTTGTCTGGGAATAAGCTGTTGAAGTCCCTGGATTTCTTTTGAATAAATATGCCTGGGCGTTTTCACTGCATGGATTACATGAAGAAACATCACAACACTTGTTCCTGAAGGGATACTCAGCTGCTCTTGCTATGTTACTTAGTTCTGCATGATTCATTTCTCTCTCTCTTTCCTCTCTAGCCCTACTCCCTTCCAGCTCTTGTGGGAGGAAGGTTGGTGATGCCTGGAATTCCATCAGAGTGAAATAGCCAATTACTTGAGGAAGTTAGTTTTCACTCATTACTTAGCTAGAACTCGGTGTGTATACATAAAAACAATTTTCAGAAACATATTTTCAGTGGGCGATACCTGAATTGCAATGTAAAATATTAACTTAAGGCAGTGGTTCTCAATCTTCCTAATGCCGCGACCCTTTAATACAGTTCCTCATGTTGTGGTGACCCCCAACCATAAAATTATTTTCGTTGCTATTTCATAACTGTAATTTTGCTACTATTATGAATTGTAATGTAAACACCTGAAAGGCAGGTGTTTCCTCGACCTTTCTCACAGATACAATGGCCCACATCTAACAAAAATCAGAGTCTAAGGCGCCTACTTGGAAATAGGACCTATTAGAAGGATCAAATTGCCTTCCTCCTATGTGAGCTGCAGCATCTGTTTGGTCAAACATTCCAAAAAAAGGAACCTCATCATCCATCATTTAGAGGGTTTCAAGAAACATAATAAATAATGAAGACCTGAACATGAATGCAGTGCTAAACTTAAGTATTTAACAGTCTGATCCTGTTAATTCAGAATCAGATTGCTCTTTGACAAATGATTCAGAATTGGATAGACGAATGTAGATGTTTTTTTGGGATGTGTTAACCTATAATTTCTTTTCCCCATAGAAGCTTATCTAGATGTCTAAAGCTGGGGAAAAGTACTTTTAAACACTCCAACCCTAAAGTACAAATATATGTGACATCACTAAAGGATTATCGTAACTTCAAAATTAACTAAATTAATTTAACTAAAATTAAATAGGGGTGAAAAAAGAAAGGGAGAGGAAGGGGCTTGGAAATAAAGAGTACAACATGCAAAAACATTGGCATGCTTCTAAAAAGAAATCTCATCCTTTGGTTGAAAAAAGATTAATCCAACTATTCAAAAAAATAATACATATGGTATCAACAATTCATTGCTGAAAATCAGGTGTAGATTTTTTTTCTATTTTGTGCAATAATTGTACAGTGATTATTTTAGTCAGTTTCCATGCCACACAAAACCATACTTCTTGATACATTGATAGATTCCAAATACTGAAGAGTATTTGAAGAGCAATGGCTCCAAAGCCCAATAATAATGTTGAACATATCCACCTAAAACCTAACAATAATAGAATAAAACCACACTATATGGGTTAATATTCCAATTCCTGAATTATATCTTCATCAACAAAGTAGTTATAATCAACCATTGCTGAACATTCCCTGAGGCATTCAGTATACACGAAATCACTACGACAAAATTGCCACAACAAAATATCTCCCTAGTTCTATTGTTGTAATAAAAAAGGGGGGAGAATTACAACACCCACCCTGATTTATTTCTGTAGCATTGATAGGATTCTAGGTTTCTAAGTGTTTACTTGTTCCTTGTGAGAATGAAGCCAAATCAAGCCAACATTACATTGAATAAAACACACAAGAATAAAATATAAATTCTACAAGTGTCAAGGTGGAGAAATGAAGCTGTAGTGATTCTTTCTTCTGCGTGAGTGAGTTTACAGGTTTCATCTGGATTTTCATAGCATGCACGAAAAATTAAATAGTTATACTATATTTTTTTTTGGCCGAGAACTGTTTCTCACTGAAATCACTAAGATTTTTAAAAATGAAATAATTCCTATAGGAACTTGTTCAACCATATAATGTGATCAGAACAATCACTCAAAACTGTAGAAATGGTGGTGGACTTTAGGAGAAACCCTCCCATACTACCACCTCTTACAACACAGTATCAACAGTAGAGAACTTCAAATTTCTAGGTTCTACCATATCTCAAGACCTAAAATGGACACCTAACATCAAAAACGTCATCAAAAAAGCAC
>JANHFM010003976.1:18961-29240 GCA_032468115.1 Grayia smithii
TAAATAAATAAATAAATAAATAAATAAATAAATAAATAAATAAATAAATAAATAAATAAATAAATAAATAAAATAGGCCCAGATGATATCCCAAGAATGGGATATGAAATCAGCCCCATTAGTTACCATATAATCATACAATCCTGTAGTACCAGAATCTAAAATTTTACCACTATTGTTATCTGAGCCAAATTATAGGTAGTCCTTAACTTACAATCACAACTGAGCACCAAATTTCCAAGAACTTGTGTCCCAAGTTCTTTTTTTTTTTTTGCCCACTGTTGTTAAGTAAATCATTGCAGTTGTTAAATGAATGACACAATTGTTAAGCGAGTCTGGCTTCCCTCATTGACTTTGTTTTTCGAAGCCAGGTGGGAAAGTTACAAATGTGGATCCTGTGATCTTGGGACACTGTAACTGTCATAAATACAGGTAGTCCTCAACTTACAACTTACAACAGTTCATTTAGTGACTGCTCAAAGTTACAACAGTACTGAAAAAGTGACTTATGCCTGTTTTTCACCCTTATGACCTTTGTAGCAGCTCCCTGATCATGTGACCAAAATTCAGATGCTTGGCAACTGACCCATAGCTATGACCGTTGCTATGTCCCAAAAGTCATGTGATTCCCCTTTTGCAACCTTCTGACAAGCAAAGTCAATGGAGAAGCCAGATTCACTTAACAACCATGTTCCTAACTTATCAACTGCAGTGATTCACTGAACAATTGTGGCAAGAAAGGTCATAAAATGGGGCAAAACTCACTTAACAAATGTCTCAACTTAACAATAGAAATGTTGAGCTCAGTTGTGGTCGTAAGTCAAGGACTACCTGTACATGCCAGTTGCCAAGGGCCCAAATTTTGATCCCATGACTGTGGGGATGTTGCAACACTTGTAAATTGTGAGAACTGGTCATAAGTGACTTTTATCAGATTATAATTTAGAATGGTCATTAAAGGAATGATTGTAAATTGAGGGCTAGCTGAATGAACTAGAAGAAGCAGAGAATCAATGGTTTTATTGATGTGGATGGGATTTGTATTTCTGTGAGATACTGAGAAGGGTCCCCCAGAATTTCTACTCCTTTGATAGTAGAATGTTCTCTGTGGAGCTTGGAAATGATCTGTTGGTACGCATGTGTTTCATGTAGATGATTTCAGTAAACTGCTTTGGATACTGTGTGAAAGACCGAGAGCGTGACATAGAAACACTGCAGAAAATAAATCTTGCAAGCATCGGAAAATTGGGCAAAGCTTCTGCGCCTACTGCTTCTCACAGCATGGGCTGTCAGTGCAGTCTCAGATAGTCAGGCATCAGCAACAAGAAAGGCACTTATCATTCTTTGACATACGAAGTGGCAAGTTTGAGCAAAATCCTTCAGGAGGCTCACATTCCATTACTGATTGTATATTTTGTCAGCTTTCTGTGCAATAACCGATTAAGGCAATGAATCTGACATAGTTTAAACAGTGGTCTAAAGAAAAAAAAAAGCGTTTAAATAAAACTGCACAATCATTCCTGCCCTAGATGAACCAGAGTTTAGTGTCTCCAAGTATAAGTTTTGCGCTTGGAAGGCAGACCTCTGCATTACCATAGCAAATTCAGATTCCTAAACCTTTTTCAGCTGCTGTAGATGTGGAAAGGGATTTTGGCAAACTGAAGAGTAGGATGTACTCCTCTTTTGTAAGATGCTCTTCCACTTTTGCTATGGGTTTGGCGTCTGAGACTGGAGGAAGAAAGCAGTAATTTAAGTAGCACATAAGCAACTATTCTCAAGCTAGGCAAGGATAAATCAATGATTTGGGTTGAATCTCCTACGGAATGGAGAGACCGTAACTCAGTGCCAGAACACCTGCTTTGGATGCAGATAGGCCTAAGGATTGGCAGCTTTAACAAAGGACAGAATATGGTAACTGGCCAGATTTCTGCCTGGAAGGCTTCTATCAGGCTAAATAGTTTGATATAAATTTCCAAATCAGGAAGAAATTTAGTAGCTGGAGAAAAGATTGATATTGATAGGTTAATGCAATTATGTTTTATCTTTGAAGGGAAAAAAGGTAAATAAGAAAATAACCCCCACAACAGGGAGAATATATGATAGCCATAAAGTATAGAAAATCTCTATTCTTTGCGATTTAAACATATAAAATTGTTCCTGGTTAACAACCCTAATCTACTCTTGCTCAAAATTGTATTTTCCCAGATGTGTTGAATCAGGGCTACCACATCGGGATTGGCAAAAATCTGGATGAGCTTTAGATCTGATGAGCCCTGGACTTCAGATCCCATAAAGCCATAGTTCACAGGATTAACTGAAGTTTAATAGATGTGTTGCATGTCTCAGAGATACAGTGTTGGGAAAGGCTCCCCAAAACTTCATTTTGTGAAAAGCTGAATCAAACTGCATTTATTGAGCAGCCCCTCAAGAAAAGAAAAATAATATTTTCTTTCCTCTTGTAGGGGAATTATTGTGTGGGTGTATTCTTCCTGACAGGTCTCGAAATATTAAAAAAAAATCTCAAAATATCTAATACATCTGAGAAACCATAAGGGCAGAAAAATTGGAAGGATGTGTGAAAAACAATTCTTCACACCGTGCAGACTTAAACTGTAGAGTTTGCTATCACAAGCTGTATTGATGGTTCTCAACTAGGGTAGAATTAGGGATTAGACAGTTTCATGGAAGATAAGGTTGCTAGTAGTCAGGGTGTCTCTGTGATGAGGGCTTCCTTGGTGCTCTCTGAGCTTGGTTGCTGTTTTGCAGACCCCGAGCTACAAATATTCTCCTTTGTTGTCTATTGTCTATGTTTCATGTATTCTCCTGGCACATTTCACAGGGACATTTGATTGTCCACTGTGGGAAAAGGAGAATGGGCTAAATGGGCCTGTAAACTGATCCACCAGGGCGTTTATGTTCTTAACTGACCTATTCACTGATTCCTGCTCCTGTGTCTTTCAGAACACTCCTGCAGCAATTACAGAGGCTCCAAACCATGGTAGCTGGCAAAGTATCACGGTCCTGTAAAGCTGCTAGTACACAAACAGGGACATGTCTCATGGTAAGCAGCTTTTCATCCCTGATGGTTCCTTAGGACTTTCACTTATCATTTTCCAGTATTTTTATGCAGCTTACGCTGCAATTGGTACAAGGAATAAGCATCTAGTACCCATATTTTGCTCTTTATGTGGCACTGCTTTCTTTCTTTTATATTCAGCTTTCTGCTTCCAGCAGAGTAGAGTACTTTCTCTTGCATTTTTTGTCCCTTCCATCAACAACCTTGGGCTGAATAAAAGTGACTTATCCCAGGTTACTCTGTGACTGAGGGTTCAAATCTGCGTTTGAAACAATATACCAGACTGGCTTTGATTACAGACCAAGTAAGATGTGACCCCCAAATCAAATACTATTTATATTTTTTTACCAAGTAAATACCAGGTATGGGAAGAAAAAATCGACATTGAGATCTTGGTAGGGGGAATTGTTTAAATTCTTATTGTTCCTACAAGGATTAGGTTTTAATTAGATTGTCCTCCTTTCTTTTGATTATAACTGTACAAATGGTGACATATTGAGTTTGCCCTGATGGTGATGCCCAAGTCTGCAATGGATTTTTTAGGGCAGCATTAGGTTGCAATGGTTGTTTCATGTAGCATTCAGTTTGGTGCATAGAGATAATGTTAGACAGAAATGCTAATGTCGAAGTGGAAGTTAGGAGACCATGAGATAGATTGAAATAACACAGTCATTATGGTAGCTAGCAGCATAGCTATCATATATTCAAAGACTCTGAAATCCAATCTTGATAGGAAGTAATTGTCTACTACTTTCATTTTTCTTTGCCTTTTTAGTCCCTTATTTCCACCAAAATGATTTTTTACATGCATTTCCCTTTCCCAGAAGTTCTTGTCTTAAAATTAAAATTCCAATTTGAATGCCAATATTAGTCCTCATAAGAAAAATTAATTAAAAAGAATGTTAGCCTGCAAATTTATCTTGCTGATGTTTTGATGTCTTTGGGCAGGGAGGAAGCAGTTCAATTAGTTAGAAGTCCTATTATCCCAGGAAATCTGTACCAACTGCTTATAGGCTAGCTTTACTAATTAGATGGACATTGAAATAGGGTTCAGGTTAGTTTTTGTTGGATTAACAGCTGAGAGTATAGTTAGTTATGGTTTATCTATCCAAGATCCTTTCTTCTCAGATTATTATTTTTCTTTATGGAGTGTTTGTGCTTCCAGTAGATTCAGTTAAGCTCCTTTCTAAACACATTGGAACACACAAGCAGCAGGTGAAATGGTAGGAGTGGGAATATAAAGCCAATAAAAATGTTGGATACTTTTAAAAAATAATACCTCAACTGAATAGAATGGTTTTAAAGTTTCTAGAATTGCCATGCTAAAAAGGATGTGTTTCCAGTACAGACAGTCCTCAACATATGACTGGAACAATTAGGACTGGAATTTCAGTCTCAAAACAATACAATCATTAAGCAAGTCCTTATATGACCCACTCGATTTCACAATCATTTTCACTATGGTTGTTAAGTAAATCATATGTTTATTAATTGAATCACCTGGTTGTTAAGCAAACCTGGCTTCCCCGATTAATTTTGTCTATGAAAAGCTGGTTGGGAAGGTCTGGGAAGGTCAGAAATTGTGATCATGTTACATCCATTGTAAAATGCAATCCATTTGCTAAGCACCTGGATTGTGATTATGCGGCCATCATAACTTCAAGGACGGCTCATATGTCACTTTTTCTGAGGCTGTTGTAACTTTGAACCAACATTAAAGAAATGGTAATAAGTTGAGGTCTAGCTGTAAAGCTAAACCAGCATTGCACTTGGGTTTCTACAATCGGAGAATTATTTCAACTAAGCAAGAACGAACATCTGAAGCATAGTTTTTGTTGGCTTTGTATTTAACTTTTATTGTATTGGTTGGATATATATTTAACTTCTGATGACATGACTTTAATTTTATCATGTATAGTAAAACATATGCTTTTCCCACCCTTCCAGGTTGTAGTATTATGCTTTGCAATTATTTTGGGCAGCTTTTCACAGAGTTTTGGGCCTCATTCCTCCATCACAAAAGCTGTGTTACCAACCCAACATTCTACACCAGAGTCATATACAGCATCAATAGGTGAGTGCAAAATCAGGAGGTTTTAATGTTCTCCGTTTGTAAAGCATCTTTTCTCATTGTAGATAGTCAGAAACTTTTTAACAATAATTCTAGTCCCCCCAGTTAGTATAACCCAGTGTTGGCGAACCTTTTTGGCACCGAGTGCCGAAATGGGAGCCTGCACGCGCATGGGAGGGAGCGCCAGAAACCGGAAGAGCAGTGAGGAAGCTGAGCTTCCGGTTTCCGGTGCATGCATGCGCACCAGTCACCTGGTCCTTCGGTTTCTGGCATGTATGCAAGCATGAAGACCAGCTGGCCGGCGCACATGTGCGTGCCGAACCCAGAAGAGCAACGGGCAATGGCTGGTGTGCCCAGAGACATGGCTCTGCGTGCCACTTCTGGCATATGTGCCATAGGTTCGCCATCACGGGAACATAGAGTTTAAGCCTCTGTAAACTTCAGGGAGTTTACAGAAGGAAAAATAAAATATGCTAGTCCTTTCAACTATTCAGGAACTCCTGAAACTACAGAGAAGATCCACTGGCACCACCTGGCTGATATGTAGCACTTTCCTAAGTCTTCAATCTTGCCACTTTTTATACTTTTTCAGAATATGGGAGACATAACACTGGAGTTGGTTTGATGATCTTGTGAGTGTCTTTGATCACAACCCAGACAGTTGACTAACTGGCAAAGTCATCCTAATTAAGAGTTTGTTCTTAGCATGTATCCTCCCTTCTCCAATTGTTGGACTAGGGAATACATGTTCTCTTTATTGCCATTGGTACAAACTATAATACACATAAGAGGCTCAAAAGCGCAAGTAATTCCATAAGATACCATATGTGAGGTTATCATATGTTAGTTATCTAAACGGTGTGGGGAAATTTTTCTTCCACATGTAGATAGAGAAAAAATGGACCACTATGCTCCCTTGCTGTGTAGTAGTAGCAACACAATAGTAGTTGCTATTCCTGTAGTAGCAACACAGAGCTATAACAAAAGCATCTGGGGTCTAGTCTGAAAAAGTCTTCTATATTGTAGGACAGGTGCACATGGTTGTATCTGGCTAGATTTTGATGTTGGCTGGTAAATCAAGATGCAGTCTGTTTTATTGGTCTGTTGGTACAATAGAAGGATCTATGGGAAACTGTGTAATCAGAAAATATCTAACGTACAACCTTTAAAGTAGGGATGGGAAACCACTAATGGCCCATGCCTTTTTTTTATCAGGAGACAGCCAAGAGTGTAATGGATGGAGTAATGATTTAGATGGGATCTGGGATCTCTGGAAAGTGTGTTTGTGCATAAAGCACTGCAATTCTTGGAGACTAAAAGGAGGGGTTTGGGTTTGAGTATGATCTGAAAGCTCTAGGTTGTCCATCACCTGTTCAAGAGGTTGATCTTTACTATAATCTGCCAGGCATATATTGATGGCTGCAGTCACTCCATCCTTTTACACATTCACTTCCGCTAATTTTGAGCTTTCCTTACATAACTGAAAGTATCAGAATTAGGTTGCTCTGTCAGAAACAAACCTTTGTATTTGGGATGCGAGGTTCAAAGACTGGGAACTGGTCAGTGAGATGGCCCAGTTTGAACATTTTGGAAAGAATTCTAGTTCTTAATTTTGAGGTACCTTACATGCAGGATACAACCTATTTTGTTTAATTTGGAAAAAGGGGAAGAGTCTTCCTCTGCTTAATTCTAGACAATTGTCCTTCAAATAGATTCAACTGCATTACTGGGAGCAAAATCTAGGAATTGATACTGAAGACATTTGAAAGGTTTGAAAGTTTTGGAAACAAAATAGGAAAAGGCAACTTTGTATGAACTAAATAACACATGTAAATGTAATAGCAGGAATCAGTACTATATTTGAGAAGATTTAGAAGTTAACCCCTGGTGATTTCTTTTATCTGGGATCTCTTGAGGGCAGGGTTACAAAATAACTGTGCTATCAAGTGCCGCATAATATTTGGACCTAATATTTGGATTTAGATGGGCCATTTATCTAAGGCAGCTTTTTATATTGAAATCCATCATCTGTAGCCAAAATGTTCTCCTCTGCTAAAGCTGTTGAATGCCGTCAAGCCCAATGAAGTTTCTTGTCTTCATAGGTGTTAGATTTGCTCTTCGTTCACTCCATTTCTTCCTTGTTTTTTTTTTCTTTCTGCAGTGAGATCAAGGAGCCTCCTGACTTACGAGGGGCCTTATCCACTGGAGGAACAGCCCTTATCAGATCACAGCAATGGCTGGGACAGGCACCTGGATGCCTCCAAAGCTCTGTCTTTGGAACCCATGTCCAAGTCACAACCCAGTCAGGTTACAGAGATCACAATAGCCAATGAGACAAGGCTAGAAAAGTCACTGCTGATGGGGCTGCAGCAGCACAGGTGAGCATTTGGCAAAATTAGAATGGGAGCAAACATAAATGGTTCAACAGCCATTTGGTTTTGAAGAAAGATACTGGAAAAGAAAAATTAATCTACTTTAGTGAGTGGCAGAAAAATCAACCTGCATTTTTTTCCCCTTTACTATTTCCCATTCAACTTGGTGACAAATAATTTACTTTCAAAGGAGAAGAAAAATGCAGTGAGATTTTTCAGGGATGCAGTATAATGTAGGATCTATTTAGCTACAAGGTGACTGAGACAGGGCATAAATGTTATTTATTTGGCTGTATAATTATTTCTCCAGCAGAGTGAAACCGTTGACTCTTCCCATTGGACTTTTCTACCAGCAAACGCATGGAGCTTTATTTAGAAATCAATAAGCTGTATTTCTTCTTATACAGATTTACAAGTACAAACAGAAATACAATGTGTCCGCCTAACTTCTCTGTTTACAGATGTGTGGGGAAATTTTTAAAAGGTCGTTATGCTCCACTCTAGATTGCTCATTTCTTCCAAGAAAAAAAAAAACCATGGCTAGAGTGATTGGAAAGATAATAGAGCCAGTCAGCATGATGAATGAACAGTACCTGGGAAATATTCCTTGCCAAGAATGCTACAAAAAGCCTATGCACTTGGAAAACAACCTCTAAATAGCCACTGCTGGATTTCCTTTTTCCAGAGTGGCTGTAGCTCAATGCTAGAGTAAGGACTGACATATACATACATACCAGTCGTGGGTTGTTCCCGGTTCTGTCTGGTTCTTTAGAAACAGTAGTAAAAACGGCGGGAGGCTTCGCCCACCCAGCTGACGATTGCATGCCATTGTGAATCAGTAGTAAAAGTAAGTAGAACCCACACCTGGTACATACCTATACACATACATACCTGTACACATACATTCATACATACATGCACACACCCACCCACAACTAATTCATTGTATGTATGGAACACTCATACATTCAGCTGAATGTATATACATTTGCAGAAGAAAAAAGGTAATTGTGTCAAAGGGCAAAAAGTATGGTTTCTGTATACCATATCATGTAAATTTCTATACCACAGTAGTTATTACTTTAGCAAAGAAAGCACTTTTGCTAACAGATGGCAATGTTAAAAATGACACTTGCCATCTGCAAGTTTTATAAGAACTCCAAGTTTAAAAATGGTGCCTGATTCATTGGAAACACCTTTTTACTTAAAACTTGAGCAATTAAAATGAAGACATGAATAATATAATCTAGTGGATGTCTGTCTATTCAGAAGCAATTTCCATGGAATTCAGTGGGACTTGCTTCTAGGAAAAAGGTGGTAGGCTTGCAGTTGAATTGAGTAAATTAAACTATCCAGTGTCGCTTTGCCATCCAGTGTCACTTTGCCATCCAGTGAGATGGGCAGCACATAAATTTAATAAATACTTTTTAAAAAAAAATAAATTGTTACAATTTTCAATAGAGAACGTACTCTGGAAATGACGGGTCTTAAATTCAAACTTTACCATTTTAAAGCTAAAGATTTAGGAATGGGAAAGTTGAGCTTCATATCACTTGTTATCTTGCTACTGTGAAATGAAGCTAAAATGTTCAATTAAATAACAGTTTAAAAAAATCCCAAGTTGTCATTTTTGTTTTCCTTGGTTTTATTGATACTAGTATTTTATAGTAACCTGAATTCTTCCTCTTCTCTGCTTATAGAATCAGTTCGGAGCTGGATGCAAATGAAACACTAAAGATCGTTGAAATTGACAGAAGAGTCAATGCTACATCATAGGAGAAAGGAACATTTCCCCCCTTACATCTTTATTTTTGTTTTAAACAAAATATCGGAAGGACTTCTCATTGTCAGTAAATCTCAGTGGCGAGAATGGACGACTTGTCTGATTTCTTTAATATGAGAAAGTGGCTTTGGTTGACTGCAAAAATCCTAATTTTTCACCTTTTAGTTTGCCGTTTCGCTCCTACATCCAGGATGATGGTGTTGATGTGGAAATATGATAAAGGCAGACCTTTTGAATTATTTTCTTGACCTTTTTTTAAAAATAGTAACTGTCATGCCTGATTTCTACCATAATATTCATAGTGGGAAGAACTATGTTGATACTATTTTGATGAGCCACCAATGGTAGGGTGTTGCCTTCAGTGAAAATCTCCTCTGGAGCTTCCATCATCATGGTGAAACAGAAGCATAACCAACTTTTTTCCTATCTTCTCTAGAAGAATTGGACTGTAGACATGTTCTTTGTTGAACCTCAGTGGACAAGAATGGTTACTTCTGGCAAAACACTTTGGTTTCGCTAGACTCAGAGGTTTCATAATTCCTTTCCTCCCATAGTGACATCTCTGTAAAAACTGAAAAGGCTTGGAGTCATCTTTCAGTACATTAGTTTAATTTTTCCCAATCTGGTGACTTCTTGCTGTGTTGTTACTACAACTCCCCAAATACCCACTAAGCCTAGTTGTAGAGAATGTATACCAGATTCTCATGTGGATATGATAATCTGGTTGCTTATATTCCTCTATATACTCTCCTATATCTTTCTGTTGTAAATAGTATTTATTAGGTTTTTTTTCCTATCATCCAAGCTGAAATGGCAAGTCAAGGTTATAAGTTCTTTCAAATGATCTTAGTGGACTTTGAAAAGCTTCCAAATTTTCTTTTAGAATCCAGACATTAAACCTTTATTATTATTATTATTATTATTATTATTAATTGTATTTATATGCCGCCCATCTCCCTAGGGACTCTGGGCGGCTC
>JANHFM010003976.1:79941-90541 GCA_032468115.1 Grayia smithii
ATAAACTGAGGACCCAGATTGTTGGGGGCAATGAACTGACTTTGTAAAAAATGCCGCTTTGGGGGGGCAAAAGCCCTTATAAGCAGGCATATACAAAGAATGAAAGGATTTGCTAAGCACATTGGCTTGGGCTTAATTGTAAGCCGCCCTGAGTCTCTGGAGTAGGGCGGGATATAAATGGGATTTAAAAAAAAAAAAAAGAGAGAAGAGAAGCCCATTCTTGCGATTTTCATGCTGGGCCCAGGCTTCTTTACTGCCCTTTCCAGAGGCAAATCCATCTGTGGGCCTGTTTTCTGTCTGCCCCACAGCTCACAAGAAGTCATCTCCACTTCCCATTATTTGCATTTCTGCCATCCAACCTGCAGGGCTAAAGACAGTGCCCAAAACCTTGGGAAGAAGTGAAGGCTCTGCAGCCTAGACTAGCTTAGCCGATCACCGAGCAGTGCTTCCAGGAACAATAACAGAAGAGCCAGAGTTGCAGGAGCAGAGAGATGGGTGGTTCCCCCTTCTCTCACCCCACTTAGGCAACCAAAGGGGTCCTGACTCACAGGTTGAGAACCACTGGTATAGGGACTAGAAGACCTCCAAGTTTCTTTCGAACTCTGTTATTCTGTTCTGTTCATTATTTGATTAGTGCATTAATCCATATAAAGAAATACTTACTTTTCTTCCAAAACACTGATGAGGAAGAAATGCTCCTCTATAGATTGCTAAAAAGTTTTTAATTTTTTTAAATTAAAAGGATTATTTATTATACTAAATTAAATAGCAATGGAACAGTAAGACCTGCATTACCTTTGAATAAAAAACCCCCCAACTACATAAATTATATATTGTACCAACTTAAAGAAGAAAAATTATATCTGAGTCAGACTATTAAAATACAACTTTCTTCAGTGTCAACTTTATGATCCAATTTTTAAATAATGAATCAAACATTGTATATGTAGCCAGTTTTTCTGGTCTTGAATTTTTATTGTGTAAACCAGATTTTAACCAGAGAAATGAGAAACTCTGTTAAGGCAACTTTTGTCATCTGGGACACAAGTATTCTTTCATGAAAACACAACTATCTTTTTCATAACAGTTTAAGCTTGTTAAACTGTTATGAAACTGTTATGTTGTTAAAAATATAATATTCTTCATCAATTTGAAAGTTCCAAAATTTAGAGATATAGTATAACCAGACACTAATATTATTAACCGTTAGTTATTTCCCAGGAAGCAAGAACTGTGGTAACACAGTGGTTAGAATGCAGTATTGCTGGCTAACTCTGCCAACTGCCAGCAGTTTAATCCTGATTGGCTGAAGCTTGACTATAATGATGTATGGGTTTGAAAGTTGGACACTAAGAGTGGCTAATTGAAGAATAATTGATGCCTTTGAACTGTGGTCTTGGCATAGATTATTGCATATACTATGGACAACCAGAACAATCAACAGAGAGGTGCTGAATTGGATAAAACCAGAAACATCACTAGAAGCCAAAACCACAAGACTACGCCTGATTTACTTTGATAATGTCATATGTGCAAATTCACCTGAGAAGTCAACAATGCTAAAAATGGTTTGTGGATCAAGATGAAGGAGCAAGCAAAGAACTTGCTGGCTTGGTGCTATCAAAGCTGATACAAAGATGAACATTCAGCAAATGAAAGAAGCTGTGCTAGACAAGGTAGCATAGACAGCACTTTTCTATAAAGTCGCCAAGATTCAGACACAACAGAATGGTGAATTATAATGTTCTTTTTAACTATAACTATAACTTTATCAGTAATTGCATTAATAGAGGAATGTTGTATTCATATCTGAAGAATACAGATATTCTTGCAATAACAAATGCATTTTTGACTCAGAGACAAACAATAGTAGAAGCCATTCAAAGGGCCATCTCTATAGTAGCTTCTATTTTTGCAGATGGCAACATCATATTTTCGCAGAAATTCATGGAGAGTTCCTTCTCTAGCCCCTTTTAAAAGTAGACTATTCCACAGGGTTGGTGCTCCCACAGAGAAAGCTCTCCCCCTGGGGGCTGCCAGCCGACATTGCCTGGCTGACGGCACCCTGAGGAGGCCGACTCTATTGGAATGCACTGGGCACTGGGAAAATGTTTGTGGCAGAAGGTGGTCCTGCAAGTATCCTGGGCCTAAGCCATGTAGAGCTTTAAAGGTCAAAAACAGCACCTTGAAGCACAACCGGAAGCCAGTGCAGGTCACGCAAGAGTGGCATATCATGGGAGTAATGAGGTACTCCCATAACCACCTATGCGGCTGCATTCTGGACCAGCTGGAGCCTCCGGGTACTCTTTAAGGGCAGACCCATGTAGAGGGCACTACAGTAGCCCAGCCTAGAGGTAACAAGGGCATGAGTGACCATGCATAGGGCATCTTGATCCAGGAAAGGGTACAACTGGTGCACCAGATGGACTTGTGCAAAGCCCCCCCTGGTCATGGCTCTCAAATGATCTTCTAAAGACAGCAGTGAATCCAGGAGGACACCCAAGTTGTAGGCCCTCTCTGAGGGTACCAAAGCTTCCCCCCCCATCAAAAGGGATGGGACCTCTTGAACTTGAGATGCTAGAATCCACAGCACTTGGTCTTGGAGGGATTGAGCCTGAGCCTGTTCCTCCCCATCCATGTCCACACCACTTCCAGGCACCAGGACATCACATCAAGGCATCTCTGGAATGGTCCGGGGTGGAGTTGAAAAGCTGGGTATCATCTACATATTGATGATACCTCACCCCGAAACTGCAAATAATCTCACCCAGTGACTTCATATAGATGTTAAATAGGAGGGGGGAGAGAACCGAGCCCTGAGGCACCCCACAAGTGAGGGGCCTCGGGGTCAATCTCTATCCTCCGCCAGCACAAACTGCAAATGGCCTGAGAGATAGGAGGAGAACCATTGCAAAACAGTGCCTCCCACTCCCAATCCCTCAAGCCATTGCAGTAGGATACCATGGTCGATGGTATCGAAAGCCGCTGAGAGGTCAAGTAGGACCAGAACGGAGGACTGGCCTCTGTCCCAGGCCTGCTAGAGATCATTCACCAGGGCAACCAATGCTGTTTCCGTGCTGTGACCAGGCCTGAAACTAGATTGGTATGGGTCCAGATAATCTGCTTCCTCCGGGAATTGTGGGAGCTGATGTGCCACCACGGTCTCAACAACCTTTGCTACAAAGCAAAGATTGTAGACAGGACAGTAGTTGTTCAATGAGACTGGGTCCAGGGCAGACTTCTTGAGGAGGGGCTGCAGGGAAGACTCCCTTCCTCAAAAAAGCATTGGTAATTGCCTGGAGCCAGTCTCCTGTCACCTCTTGGGCTGCCAAAACTAGCCAGGAGGGACATGGGTCCAATAAACAGGTCTTGGCACTCAGTTTACCCATAATCCTGTCCACTTCATCCAGAGAAACAGAATCAAACTCAGTCCAGATGACATCACCAAGACCTGCCCTTGTCACCTCACTGGACTCTGCCCAGTCAGAGTCCAAACCTGTCCGAATCTGAGCAATTTTATCCTGCAGAAACTGCACAGAGTCCTCAGCTCTGCCCTGCAAGGGGCCCTCCCTCAATCTCTGATTGAGCAGAGAGCGGGTCACTCAAAACAGGGCCGCTGGGGTGTTTTGTGCGGATGCAATGAGAGCGGAGAAATATGTATGTTTCACTGCTTCCATCGCCACTAAATAAGTCCTGATAAAGGATCTTAGTAGTGTTCAGTCGGACTCAGATCGGGTGGATCTCCAACAGCCCTCTAGGCGGCTTTTCTGATGCTTCATCTCCCGAAAACCATGGGGCCAGTCGGGATCTGTGTCGGGTCAGAGACCGCAAAGGCACAACTCAGTCTAAGGCCTCAGCAGCAGCCTGTTCCCAGGTCGCCACTAGAGCCTCGGAGGAGTCGTGGGTTAGGGAAACATCCCAAGCTCCATCTGGAACCTCTCTGGGTCCATCAGGCGCCTGGGGTGGAACCGTCTTAATGGTTCCACCTCCCAGTGGTGGGGGGTAGTGGATGGGAAGTCTAGCCTAAGGAGAAAATGATCAGACCATGACAGGGGTTGAATAGCTAATTCCCCCCTACTCTGATCATTTAACCACTCTCCAGAGACAAAAATTAGGTCAATGTGTGTCCTCTGCTATGAGTTGGGTCCTGAACAACTTGAGTCAGGTCCATGGCTATCATGGAGGCCATGAACTCCCGGGCTAGCTCCAATGTCTCGCCGATAGAAGGCAGGTTGAAATCTCCCAAGACCATAAGACTTGGGAGCTGAACCGCCAGTTTGGCTAAGACATCGAGCAGCGTGGGCAGGGCTGATGACACACAGCTGGGAGACAGGTACATAACCAACAGACCCGATTGAACTCCAGGATCCCATCTCAAGAACAGAGACTCACAACTGCCTATCCGAGGGACAGTGGCCCCCCTAGGACGGAGTCTCTCCCTAATAACCACTGCCACCCCTTCTTCCCTGGGCTTGTGGCCGGTGCAGCACTCGGAAACCTGGTGGGCACAAATCGAGGAGGGGAAGTCCACACTCCTGGCCCAACCCGGTCTCTTTGATGCAGGCCAGGTTTTTTGCTTCTATTAACTGGGTTTTATTGCTGGGTTGCTTCTGACTAACAAGTTTCTTTAGTTGGCGCCATAGATTTTCAATTGGGTTAAGGTCTGGGCTATTGCCAGGTCATTCCAGCAGTAGAATATGATTATCTTGAAATTCCAAAAAAAAAAGTGGTGTTATTAGCCATCAAACCTTAAAAATATACTTTTCCCAAAAGGTTTCCACAATTCTGGCCACTACTGTAACTACAGTAATATGTATTTTTTCCTCTTCATTTCCTCTATCGATCTACTTCTTTTATTGATTTATTTTATTTATTTATTTTGTCAAACATGTATTACACTTTGTTGCGCATGTATTAGAAGTATAAACATGATTATGCATATATGAAATGGATACGAATAAAAGGGGACATTAGGACAGGGGCAGAAGGCACATTGGTGCGCTTATGCACGTCTCTTACAGACCTCTTAGGAATGGGGTGAGGTCAACAGTAGCCAGTCTTAGGTTAAAGTTTTGGGGGTTTGGGGAAGAAACCACATAGTCAAGTAATACATTCCAGGTATTGACCACTCTGTTGCTGAAGTTGTATTTTCTGCTATCAAGTTTGGAGCGGTTTACCTTAAGTTTGTATCTATTGTGTGCTTGTGTATTGTTGTGGTTGAAACTGAAGTATTCATTGACAGGTAGGACATTGTAGCAGATAATTTTAGGTACTACACTTAGCTCAGACTGAAGGCAGTGTAGTTCTAAGTTTTCTAAGTCCAAAATTTCAAGTCTGGTGGCATAAGGTATTTTGTTGTGAGCAGAGGAGTGAAGGACTCTTCTAGTGAAATATTTCTGGACTGTTGTGACCTAGGATTACTTAGTCATTACAAGACACAATTAGTTCCAAACAAACCTATGTTATTGTTACAGCTGAGAATTACTTCATTCCCAGCTGAGTCCAAATTAATTGCAAAGTAAGTCCTTTGGAAGAAGTCTTTCGGGCTTATCACAAACCTTTATCTTCTTTAACACCCTGCCAAAGGCATTTCTTGGCAAAGCCCCACAAAGTTCAGAAACAAGAGATGCCGACAGGAAACAGATTTAGCAATGTTGCTTTCCTACAAAGTGCCCAATTGCCTTTGCTGCTCTTTTAAGTCTTATGGGAGGGGCCAATCATCTCCTTGCTTTACTCCCGAGTCATCCCTTTTGCTTTAGCTGCTCTGTGCATGCGTACACTAGGAACAGGCTCCTCTGGTTCCTCTGCCTCTCTGCTGTCCAACTCTGGAGGCTCCAGAGTCTGCACATCACTCCCAAATGGCCCTGGCCCCATCTCTGCCTCTGATGCAGAGCCCTCATCCGGGCCTTCCCCAGACTCCAGGACTGGCCCATGTTCCTCCCCAGCCTCTTCACTGTCCAACTTTGCTGCTAGCTCCACAGGCTGCTGGCAGACCACAACATGGACTCACTCAATTGTATTAATGTCAGATATGCAGTGCAGATTCCAGACAGATGATCTGTGTTCAGGAATTGGTCTAGCAAATGTTTTGTATGCTCTAGTTAACAGTACAATATTACCAGAGAAGAAGCTATGCAAGATTGGTTAACAACTCTTAATGCCTTTTTGGCAATATTGTTACAGTGAGCTCTGGCACTTAGATCATTTGAGATGAGTACTCCAAGGTCCTTGACAGAGCGAGGGTCATCTACCAGGTCATGTCCACCCAGTTTGTATTTTGTGTTCTGATTTCTGCGCATGTGCGGAGCGCGCATTCAGCACAGAACCGTAAGTATGGGCGCGCGAGTGGGCCCAGCTCCCGGTTGCGGAGAACCAGTTCGGTGACGTCACAGTGTCACCGCTCCTGGATCATGCGAACCGCCCCGAACCGGGAGCAACCCACCACTGATCTTCCCTAATCCATAGGAAACTGAAGCCTATACACCTTCAAGTTGCTGAGGCTGAGACATAGAAGTCAGCTCATTGGATTAGCCATCTCATGGAAGTTATAAATAAGAACATTTTATACAGCCCGAATACATTTTTTGGAGACTAAGGATTGCAGAGATCTTTTCAGCTTTCCAGGCACAGTTTTTGGTAAGACTCTCTGCCTTAGGTCATATCAATTTACTACTTGAAAATAGAATCATGAATACAGCCCAGATAGTACAATGCTACTCTAACTTGTTGGTTTATTTCAGAATAAAAGGATTGCTATGATAAAAGGCTAGTGACGTTTTCTTTTCAGAGTGGAGAAAAAGGAAAAGGTGTTATATGTCTAGGCCATCTGGTTTCTGTTCACAGAGTTTCTATATTTTTAGATGTCATTATATTGCAGAAATAATTTCCTGGAGAACAAATGACATGATTGTGCAACCAAAATGGTGTGACCATAAGGATAATTGATTATAGGTTCCTGACCAAATGCTTCTAAATTTAGTTGTTTCTAGACTTACTGTAAATTTTAATTGCTTTGAAAATAGGCCAGTTAAAAGTAAAACATTACAGATTCCCCAATGGTTTCTCCATGGAAATTAAACTCCATGTATATTATTGAAGTGGTAAATATATCACCTACGAGAGTATTTCACTGACCCTGGGGAAATATCCTCTAAAATAATTATGCATATCTATCCATTCATTTGGATATCTCTATCCAAATGAAATTTGTTCAGTTCATTCTGAAGAATCTGCAAAAAAGCTAAGCCATGTTGGGTGTGGTTAATAAAAGGATGGGGTGCCACCAAGAGCCAATTTAGCCTAGTGGTTGAAGCATCAGAATAGAAGCCAGGAGACAGTAAGTCCCACCTGTAGGCCAGGGGTGAAATCGAGCAGGTTCTGATAGGTTCTGGAGAACCGGTAGCAGAAATTTTAAGTAGTTTGGAGAACTGGCAAATGCCACCTCTGGCTGGCCCCAGAATGGGGAAGGAATGGAGATTTTTCAATATCCTTCCCCTGCCATGCCTGTCAAGCCACCCCACACACAACAAGCCACGCCCACAGAACTCGTAGTAAAAAAATTTGGATTTCACTACTGCTCTAGGCATAAAAGACAGTTGGATGACTTTGGACCAATCACCAAGAAACATTGAGTTCCCACCTTTAACCAGGAAAGCCAGCTGGGTAACTTTGGGCCCCTCACTTACACACTCTCACCCAACCCACCTCACAGGGTTGTTGTTGAGGGGAAAATAGGAGACGAACGGAGTATTGTGTGTGTTTGAGTTATTTATAAAAGCAAAAAAATAGTTGATGGATGGATGGATGGATGGATGGATGGATGGATGGATGGATGATGAATGGATGGATGGATGGATGGATAGATAGATAGATAGATAGATAGATAGATAGATAGATACCATAGATAAATGATAGATAAATAATAGATAGATCTCAAAGTTGTAGATTTGACTGGGAAATTGGAGGAAACAAAAATATCAGAAGGCCACAGGAACCCATTTCTCTATTGTTGTCAAGAAAAGTACAATGAAGTATGTACCTGTCTGTTCAGCAGGAGTTAAATCTGACTTCAGAAAAAAACATTTACATTTTATTGTTAACCAGCTGAAAACAATCTGACTTCAAATTAAAAAGATTGAACGGCTTCCATCTATTCTTTCTTCCTCACCTCAATTTTACGTAGCCCTTTCCTAGGAATATTCATGAGAATATTCACTTTGTTGTAGCAAAGAATCTTGCACATATCAAACTATCTATTCATAAGTGTACATTCTCAGAATTTCATGAATAGAATAGAATAGAATAGAATAGAATAGAATTCTTTATTGTCCAAGAAGGAATTTGTCTTGGTGCATACTCTCTCGGTGTACATAAAAGAAAAGATACATTCGGCATGAGTCATAGGGTACAACACTTAATGATAGTTGTAGGGAACAAATGAGCAATCGAATCATATTAGGAAACCTTCCCAATAAGCAACTGAGTCAGAAAAACACTTAAAAGCAGCTTATTAGGGTACCCTGATAAAATGGGATCTCTCAATGAAATAGGTGACAGAGAACCACGAGTCCCATGTTTCACTCCTTTTTATAGTTAACACAACAAAGAAAATGCAAGAGGAAAGTTGATTGGACAGAATAAAAGTAACCTCCCCTTTGCCTAGGAAATCAGTTACATGTAGTCAAACATGTTACGTATTTGCATCCCATAATATCACACACATTCATTAACATGAGGCCTGATGTCAGAAGGGGTGTAAATTCTAAGGAAAAATGTTGTTTAGAGTTCACAAAAGAGATAAACCAATGTGTATTAACAAACTTTTTCTTATCTGGAACTAGACTTCAGCTAGTTTACCTGTTTAGGAATGTTAAAAGGCAATAAACCTGAACATCTTTTTAAAAGAGAGAAAATAAATCAAATTAAAATACAAAGTAACTATGTTAGTTAGCAAGTTACACAACCCATATGTTGTGGCCTGTCAGCCGCTGGCCCCTTCAGCAGCCAAAGCAGAGGAGGAGGAGGCATGGGAATCAGGGTCAGCATCAAGGCAACCTGAGAGCTCCGAGGAAAGTCAACAGTCCCCAGGTCTGGAGGTGGCTGATAAGGAAGAGGAGGAACAGCTGGGTCCAGTGCCTGACGCATGGATACGCAGATAGCAGAGGAGAGGAGAGCAATGGAAATCTGTGGGCCGATCCTAAAGATGGAAGAGTCACTGCTGCTAGCGAAGCCCCACTCTAGCTCTGGGGTTAAAAGGCAGGGGGCAGAGATGAATAGATGTGGCAGACAACTATTCATCTCCCTGCTGGACAAACTTGTTAGCCTGCAGTGAGAGAGAAACTTTTTGCCGAGGCTGCTGGCGCTCCTAATAAAGGAATCATTGATTTAACTTCAGAGGGTTTGTCATGTTTGGGAGCTGGATCAGAACACCATGTCATTTGCCCCTCAGAGATCAGCCCTCACTGATCTGCATTAATTGGTAAACAGCTTAGCCAAAGGCCATTGAAAAGTCAGGAAATT
This sequence comes from Grayia smithii, assembly GCA_032468115.1. Classification (NCBI taxonomy): domain Eukaryota; kingdom Metazoa; phylum Chordata; class Lepidosauria; order Squamata; family Grayiidae; genus Grayia; species Grayia smithii. The sequence goes on from JANHFM010003976.1 coordinate 89,461, forward strand.
TGGCTATAAAGACAGGAGACCGGTCCTCCCTTACTCCATTGCCTGTGGTCTACCCAGCAAGGCTACTTTGTCTCAGAAGAAGTCAGCTTGCCAACAAAATGCCAGAAATCTGTTCTCTGGAATATGGTCACTAAACCCTAAAGCTCAGCACTATCCAACAGATACCAGCTGCCAACATTGCCAATATGTTGGTTTCTAGACAGCTGACCCTGTAGCTAACTACAGGTGCAAGTGGGGATTTCATTTGCTGTCCTCACGAAAATCCAAAGGACAAACAGAGTAACCTGATATCAGCTGTTGCTCTTCTACTCCCGTGCTTTTTAATCTTGCCTTAACTCACTTTCCATAAAAGGATTAGCAAAGACTGAAAAAGGTCACACATTTTCTATCTTCTCTCTCAGCCCAGCGATCCTGTAAGAACAACTTGCATTGGTTTCAGCTCTGATAGGAGCTTTACTTAATTGTTTATTAGTATGTCTGCTGGTAAATAAATAAACTATTTGTTTGGCTTGGGAATTGCCCAACACTTGCTAGCATACAAAATAATTGATACTTATGTTTGAGGAAAATTATTGTGTTGTTTTTTTTAATGCATTAAATATTTAAAGCTTCCAGCCTAGAATGCATTTGTTTTCATTTGCAGAACACAAAAGTACACATTAAATTCTCTCTCTCTTTGTTCTTCTCTCTTTTCCTCTCTTTTAGTGCTTAGAGATGTGAATTTGTTTCTTGCACTCTGCATTTGGTCTCTTTGGCTATCTTGTACTTTTTCATCAGACCATTAGCAATTGAAAAACAGGGATTTTAATTGGGTTCCTTCTTCAAGGTTAAATGTCTATGGAGATTCTCAATCAACCAAGTCATGGCTGTCTCAAGAGGCAACTGTTTTTTTCCCCTTTGAAGTCTTTTGTTTCTCATCCAAGAACCTTCTTCAGCTCCGACTGGATGGTGGGAATCATGTCAAAATTGAACAACCCTCTCTCAGCAAAGGGGGAGGGATATGACCAGGGGTGAAATCCAGCAGGTTCTGACAGGTTCTGGAGAACTGGTAGCGGAAATTTTGAGTAGTTCAGAGAACCGG
>JANHFM010003978.1:0-15852 GCA_032468115.1 Grayia smithii
AGTCTCCGGAGAAGGGCGGGATATAAATGGGATTAAAAAATAAATAAATAAATAACTGAGCAAAATCGAGAGCCTGTATGTATGTGATATTCACAGCCTTCATTACGTGGATACAAACCACTATGTGGTTATAAGTAATTATTTCCTGTAATTAGAAACTGGGATTCCCTAAGGTTTTCTGGAAACATACTTTGTTAGGAAAATCAGCTTTGCTACTAGCTGTGTGAAAAAGACTTTGATCAAATGCCCCAACAGAATTATGACAACTAAAGATTGATGAACCCCCTCCAGTTTTGATTCCAACATATAACCATATTTCACTGCAATTGAATATAATATTATAAGTATATTATATTTATAAACATTGGTAAGCAATTCATTAGCAAATTGTAAATAATAAGGAAATATGGTTATCCTTTGTTGAAATTGCATAGAATTTATACATCCATACACACATTCAATGAATGTACCCTTACACATATATTTTTTAAATTTTTGCATTACTTCCCCTCCCCTTTGTTGTTGCTGTTTTTTCTATCCTTCTCTTTTCAGTTTTATAAAATAAAGGAAAAAATCTTTAATGTAGATCTCAACAGGGAATAGGGGCAGCAATTTTAGTTTTGCATTCGCACAAATACTAACCAAACCCCAGTTCACCAAGTTCACTGAAGGTTTTGAAATGAGGCAAATATTCTATACATTAGAAAAATGAAATGATATAAGTAACAAAATTCTGTCAACAGAAGAGCACCAATACAAATATTTGCTTACTGATCCCTACATTTTTCAATATTTCATTAAAATTATGGAGTCCCTGCCATCAGAAGACATTTACTTGTTATTATATATAACATTCTATAAAAAATAATCAACTTTTATAACATACACAACCATGTGTATGTTAAAATGCATTTCCACTCAAAATAATAATTGTTAAATTGTTAAAACTTAGTGTATTTAAAGTAAGCATATTATAAAACATTTCATTATCTTAAAACTACAGGATACTGTATGTTTGCTGAACACACAAAATGTTTGACTGATTTGAAATACTCACTTCTTAAAATAGGGTTTTCAGGCAGCAAAACATCACCCACAAGTGTTATCTGTCCCTCTCTAGTGGCTACAGCTATCACTGCAACTTGAAGAAGATATTTGGAGCATCCAAAATGACAAAGCTTATGAGAAACTTCTTTATGAGAAACAAGCAAGAAAACTGGTGAAAGATACTGATGGATAGTAAACAAAATTAAATGGAAGATAGCTATCGCTTGAAAGTAACATACTGTAGTCAAGTAATACCTTCCTACTGTTTGTCAGGCCATAACAATTATTCAGCACACCAAAACAAAGAAATAGGAAACAAAATACGAGTTTCTTGTCAGTACATCAGTTAGCAGATACACCGGTCAATTGTCTTGTACACTCAGCCCTAAGGGGAAACCAGGTTCTGTTTCTGCTTGTTTTTCATGTATAACTGTGAAAGAAGTATATGACCTCAAAAGAAAGGGCCTTCTCAGATGTGGCTTTATGAGATGTCTACAATTTATGAGATGGCAACTTAAAGGAAGCCTGATGCCCACACTGGCAATTTTTAATGCTGAACTAAGCCATTCTTTTTCTTTAACTATTTTCTTCAAATAATTTTTATGGGCTTTATTTTAGGTGACCATATTATATTCAGATATATTTTTATATAATTGTACTATATTCTTTTTTTGGTGCGTACTAGCATATTGCATTATTTTTAATATTTTAAGAAACGTACATTTGCCTTTGTCAACAGGCAAATTAGAAATGAAACACAGTAAACTAACTAAGTTATTTATAGCATTATACACAGTGATCTGAAAGCTAACTTGAGTGTCTCTAAAAATGAATGGACTTTTGGCTAGCTAAGAACCCTTCAGTGTTTATAAAAACATAGTGATACCCTCTTCCAAAGAGGGATAGGAAGTGGAGCAGAAAAAGCAGTTTCTTTATTCCTGAGCATTACTCCTGGGAGTGTTCAGAAAAGATTGAACCATTAAGAAATAGATTTTATTTGACTAGGCTTAGGAATTCATGCACAGTGCCTCAAACAGCCATGGGAGAACTGGAACCAGTACAGTTGGCAGGGAACATATAGGTAGGCACGTGAGGGACCTTCACTGTGAAGTTGGTAATACAGACATCACTGTTCATTATTGTTAATTGACAGTGTAAAATAATGATCTAACCTTGAAAAGAAGCTAAGCATATAAGTTTTATTTATTTTGAAAGGGCTGATTATCATTTCCTTTTAAAGTTTGCATTTGCAACCATATTTTAAAAAGTGGATGACAAAGATTTTAACAGGACATTTGGCCACAAAGAATTTGTTAAGCACAGACACAATAGACTGTTAAAGGATCACACTGTTGGTTACTTATAGTGAAATAGATCAAAAGTGATTGGCGAATTAAAAAAAAAGAATTCAGGTGAATCTAGAAAAGCTATCCTGTTAATCTAAGTGATTGTCCTTTTTAAATAGTTGATCATTTAACAGCACAGCATCTTCAGACTTCAAGAAACAGCAGCACATCTTCAGACTTCCCTATCAACTTATTAAAATTGCATTTTAGAATATATTACATTATATATTTAGATTTTCAAATGGTTTTTGACAAAACTCCTTACCAAAAGCAGCTAACCTATTAACATTCATAGGAGTTAAAGCGCAAGAAGCATAGATCCACAACTAATAAATACTGGTGTATATTGTAATGTTTGAGATATTAAATAATTTAGGTTATAAAAAAAAGCACTAAATTACTATATGGCAAATGAAATATGTTAAGCAGGTTGTACACTGAGACAGAAATTCCACCTTCTTAAAACCAACTTATACTATAGTTGGTATACTATTAAGATCTGGGAGATGTGCTTAAAGAGACCAGATATTACAGCAAATTATACCACAAGAGCCACTGAATTACACTGAAGAGCCAATTTTGAGATACCAAAATTGCTGGAGTGGATACAGTTTATTTTTCAGAGAGTTTGGGAATTTTAATGATAAAATGAAAGGTGAGGGATTTAATGATCAAACCCGAGTCCAAATTTTTTCACATACTTTGAAGAGAGCCTTCTGTGTTTGACATTAAGAGTACAACACAAAAGTATTCCTTTGATTTAAAATGATGTAGACTAGAGGCATATACCGTAATTCATTAATAGATCAAGTAAGATCACATGAAGAATGGTTACGGGAACTGGGCATGGCTAGTCTAGTGAAGGACCAGGGTAGACATGATAGCAGTGTTCCAATAACTGATGGGCTGCCACAGAGAGGAAGGGGTCAAGCTATTTTCCAAGGCACTCAAAGGCTAGACAAAGAATAATGGATGAAAACTGATCAAGGAGAGATTCAACCTAGAAACAGAGAAATTTTCTGACAGTGAGAACAATCAACCAGCAGAACAGCTTGCCTTCGGAAGTTGTGGGAGCTTTATCACTTCAGGCTTTTAAAAAGTGATTGGACTGCCATTTGTCAGAAATGGTGTAGGGTCTCCTGCTTGGGCGGGGGTGTTGGACTAGATAACCCACAATACAAGGTCCCTTCCAACTCTGTTAATCTGTTACTCTGAACCTAAAAATAAATGATTATGTATATCATATTTGAAATCAGCCTGGAATTAGTAACTAATTCTTCTGCAAGATATAGATTTCCAATTAAAAATTTGATTCTATACAGGTAGTCCTCACTTACCAACCACTAAGTCATTAAGTGTAATGTCGCCAACTTGTGGCATGGTTCTGTTGTGTTCATGAAGCGAATCACTGTGGGTCATTAAACACAACTTCACATGACCATGACTTTCAACTTCCTGCTGGCTTCCCCAGACTGTTTGTCAGAAGCTAGTTGTGAGTGTCACAAATGATGATCACATGGCTGCAGAATGCCGCAACTGTTCTAAACATGCGCCAGTTGCCAAACACCTAAATCACAATCATGTGACTGCAGAGAGGCTGCAATGGTTGTAATTTTGAAATCAGAAATAAATCTCATTTTTCAATGCCATTATAATTTTGAATGGTGACAAGCGGCCAGTAAGCAAGTATAACCTGTAAAGACCTATAAAAATCTTCCATTTCTTGTTCATATTAAATCACGTTTAAAGCTTGGGTGATCAAGAAATGGGAACTACAGGGAAGACTCAAAGTTCATAATTATTTTCATTTCTTCTTAAAGTTTTACATATGAATTTGTGATAAGTTATTAGTTATTAATGTCTTAATATTAGAGATGAATGGGGGTCCAATTTATAGCCATTTAAATGTGTGTTGTTTTTTTAATTTCTGAATAGCATAAATTGAAAAGCACAGACTTGGTACACTAAACTTATATCATGCTTTTGCTTATATTTGTGTGATCCTACTTTTTAAAAGTTATACATAAATGAAGTTATTACAATAAACAAAATTAAGTTACAAGCAAGTAATTACAACTCTTTGAAATCAGAAATAGAATTTTAAGATAAAATTGAGCTATTTTACTAAGCAAAGATAAACATTGCCATGATTGAAGTTCTGTTTATTTTTGATAAAGCACCACTTAAACTCTACATTTTGGGTAATAAAAAGATGGATTACATATAAAGGCTATGGAACAGCATAGGTTCAGTATAGATAGATAACCTTTATTGTCATTTTTTACTGTGCTCATACTTGCACACTAAAAATGAAATTTTGTTGCCTGCTCTCCAGGGTGGTTTTGATTTAAATCACTAGTAAAATGGCTTGATTTAAATCACCTTGATTTAAATCATATTTTTTAAACAGCAACTGTCATCTCTGTCCTACAGCAGCTCCTTCTCTGACCTGTTGTTGACTCACTGACAGTCCCAATATTGCAGAATATAGACTCATGCTACATAACTAAGCTCCATTTCATGCTGAATGAACAAAATTATTAATGTATCTTAAATAGAAATATATATTTAGATAGATTTTTACTCCAAAAGCATTTTATTAAAATAAATTTGATAAAAATAAAAAAATCCGATTTAAATTAAAAAAAACATTTAAATTTTAAAAATCCAATTTTTTAGATTTTTTAAAAAATCGATTTTTAACCACCCTGTTATGCCTGTCTTGACTATAATAAAGATCTGATTTTATGTAAATATTATATGAGATAAGAGCACAGTTTTTGATGTTCAAGAATTAATGTATTTTCATACTATAAGAAGAACTGGGCTCCATTTTGTATGCAATGGCTCTCCTTACATTCTTTTTTTTTTTTCCTTTCAGAATAGAATATTTTGTAGTATGGATGTGCAAAATAACTCTTAGAATGTTTTTCCTCAAAAGGCTTACGAAGCAACCATTGAGGCCAGGGCCAATCCAGATATGAATGATAGATTTCAGCAGTTCGAAAAAGAGGTGGCCCAGTATCGAGAAGAGTCTACCAAGGCTCAAGCTGAAGTTGATCGCCTGCTGGAAATCTTAAAAGAGATGGAAAATGAGAAGAATGATAAAGATAAGAAGATTGCTGAACTGGAAAGGTGAGAAGGGTGTAAGCGAGTGGGGAAGGAAAGGCAAATTTCATATTTATGGAGCTTCTTTTAAAAAGCTAGGCATGGGTACGCACTTAAAACAATGTTTTCTTAATAGTTGAGAAATCTGCCATTTTTTGACTATTCTGAAAGATACATTGAAATTTTGGGATACTGTCTAGTGAAGTATTTATTTTATGAAATAAAATTCATCCTTTTTTTTTAACTAGATACTTCCTTAATTTACATAATATGGATTTGGTGATATAGTTTACTTGTGGGCATAGTTTAAGATTTGTTTGTTTTTATAACTTGACTACTATCTAAGGAACCACCTATCTCAGTATGAATCTTTCTGGACATTGTGGTTAGCAGCAGAGGTGGTTTAAATACTTCGTTTGCCAAATACAAAGGGCCTTTTCCTACTGTGTCCAGTAGGAAACTGTAAAATGCACCAAGAGCTGCACTCAATCTCTAGACTCTTTAGCCAAGACTTCAATGTTTGAGCCAGTTTAGTAGGGATTTAATCACTTTTATAGGAGTTTAATTTATTGTTTTATATTTTAATTTTAATTAATAATTTTAATTATTGATACCTTGAATACCATATGGGCAGAAAAACAGGATATAAATCCTCTAAATACTGGCCACAAGCCAGTAAAATTATGTAGATCGAAGTCACTTCTTAAGGAAACTTCCACTTAATCCTTGAAATGAAATAGCTTCATGGAATCACAATTTCTTATCTTCTGTATTATTCTTTTATTTGATATAATATTTCAGTGTGATCCAGAAATCTAACCCTAGCCCTAGACAACAGAAGGCAAGTATGTTATAGGGAAAAGCTGTACATTAAGCATTACCAATTCTTAAATTGGGTTTGATAGGGAAGTGCAAAGTAAGCATTTTATTAAGAACGCACTAATAACTGAGCACAGCAAATTCTCAGGATTGGATTACCAGCTCAGCTTTGTCTTTGGACGGTACTTATCCTACTTACAGTCAAATTTAGGTTTAAGATGCAGGGGCCTTTCTTCACCTGTTATCTTGAAAGGCACTTCATAAGGGCATGGGGGAAGTGTTTTCTCGTAGCTGTTTCCCATAAACAATAGAAAATCAATGCAATTATCTCTGATATATCTGCTGCAGTCAACTTTAAAAATACTAATTTATTATTATTTATTTCTTAGCATTTTTGTGCCTAATGAAACAGAAAAATAAAATAAAACCTCCTTGCTCTCAACTTGCTTTTCCATAATCATTTTTCATTGATATTTATGTTGCATTTTTCTTTCTCTTTTTCTCCGGCTCTCGGGTTGATTTATTGTATGGTTCCTTTGACAATGCCTTTTCTGAATCAGCATATTTCATGCAGTCTATCTTCCTACCCAGGGTCTATTCCTGCATCACAGCCTGTAAGGAAAGGTTTTATGGAAGTTTGTAGGATACAGAATTTTATTCAAGGTTAATTGTTTATTTTCTGTGAGGTGTTTGTTTTATACTCATCGGCTATAGTTTTTCTTGGGTTTCTTGAGTAATTATTTTGTGTATATTTATTGCATCTTAACAATGCAAATTTTATAATAGTCAAGTCTAGTGGCATGAAATTACAAAGTCTTCAGAGTGATTTATATCTCGCCCCTTATTCATTTGTAATATTGCTGTAAATTTATAATTATTGCTGTGAATAAAATTCCCAGTAGTGTTTCCCCATTAATTTTGAATCCATGTGCAAATAAGTACAAACAGTTGAGGAAACTATTCTCAATTCTATAGTGAAGCATAGAGCATTTGCAATACCCTATTTGTATGAATCAAGGTTTTTTTTAATTATAAACAAATAATAAGGCATTGGAAATGAGAAACGGATGTCTTGAAAATGAAACACAGTTTTCAGGAAATATGAAAAAGTTAGCAAGCTTTCCATTAAATGATATAACCTTTAGTAAAGGGAATATTACGCAGTAAAAGTTTTGCTTTATTAAAATCATTAGTTTCTATTATTGTTGTTTTAGTTGATATATACAAATTATAATTTCATTATCAAAGCGATACATTTGTTATCTAGCTCATAAATTCATTTATCATTAAAGGGGTTGTGATAACACAGAATCGAAAAACTCCCTTGTACATTACGAAAAGTTCAGAGTTACATATATGGTAATACATACTGCATATAATGCAGTACTTTGGAATATGTATGCACACACAATGATAGCATATATTTGATTTTAAAAATATAAAGTCCGCATTTAATGTTGAAACTACAAACACAAAATTCCTGATTGTTGCAGCCTTTTTGTCATTGGGAGCGAATGATTTATCAAACAGATTGTAACAGATTGTAAGCTGTTTTGGTATGTAATTTAACCTAATGCCATTTCTTGGCAAAGAATAAATTTAACTTCACAGTTTTAAAGGAATGGTCTTAGAAAGTAGATATATACATTTATATTATAATCTCTTTTATTATAAGCAAATAAGTGATACATAATAAGGAAACATTGACTGCTAACTCTGTTTTTAAATTCTTCTTGCTTAGATCGGGGAAAAAAAAGATTAAAACCTAAGTATCCCAACTAAACTGATTTCCCATGCTGATTACAGCAATATTCAGGGAAGAATTGGTGATACAAGAGCAGCTTTCCCAGCATAGAGGCCAAAAGATTGTCAGTCCAGTAATAATCTTAAGTAAAAGAAACTTGACCCATGCAGGTCACCTTGAGTCAAAGCTGGAATAACATGGCCTTTTTCTGTTCTACTAGAATTAAAGTGATACTAATATACAGCTTGTCTAAATCCATAAAAAATATGAAGCATATCATTGTACACAACTGTGATAGTTCAGCCAAAAGAAATGAAAAGGAGTATATCATTTATTCAGAATAACCTTTTTGGTGACTTATCAGAATCCGTTGACAAATTAAAACCAACCAGTCATTGCTTTTTTCACGTTTTCAGGAGGTTGTGCTTTATTCTTAAATCCATGGATTAATACCGTGTTTCCCAGAAAATAAGACCCTGCCTTGTATTTTTTTGAATCCTGAAATAAGCACTTGGCCTTATTGCCATGTGCTCAAAAGGCCAATTGGACGTATTATTTTGGAGGAAACAAGGTACCAAATGAGTAAAACAAATATTTAAAATTACCACTTTGAAAATAAATGAACTGAGATATGTACATTATAAATTATTTAATTGAAATGATAAAATATCCTAATTTATAGTTTTATTTTAGCTTTGTGTAAAGATAAATTTAATAGCTTCCACCTTTCATTATTATTTACAGTAATAAAAAACTGTACCAGTTACATATTTTTGAACCTTGGAAAAGGTATAACATTTAGATATTATAAAGAATCCGAAAAGCGTAGATGCCTGAAGAAGAAAAAGACATAACATGAAATACAGTATTTCTTATGAAATCCAATATTTATATATTATTTAAGATTGTTCATTCATTAAATATTCTAGGTTCCCTTGAAGCTTCATGAGCAACATACAAAACCTCAATTTAACCTAATCTCTGTCCTCTTATTAAATTTGGCTTCCTCTTTGAGATAATGTTCTCTAATAAATATTAGACTTGACTGAGGAACAGCCAAAAGAAACTTGGTGTTGTCAGGATTTTAACTTTCCCACTAAGATGTCTAAGATAAGAACATTTCCTCAACACTAAAATCTTAACTTTCATTGTGATCCACACAGTGTACTGAATATTCTTTCAGTGTTACTCCATCTCGCTGAAGGTGACTCAGGAATCATATGTTATGTATGAAAATATATAATCTTAACTAGAAAGCTCTTTCGTTGATTGGGAAACTTTCTTAAATATTGAGATTTGACTGAAAATGTCTTACCTTGCTTTCTGGCTCTGCTTTCTGATGCTATGCTGCTTTTCCGTCACTCTTCTTGATGTGTCAAGTTTGGAGTGTGTTGCTCATTAAATCTTTCTCTGACTTTCTCTTTCTCATTCCCTACACTGGACTTGCTGCTTGCTTCAGCCTCACTTCAAGGTCAGTATATTAATTTAAAGATTTTATTAGACTGGTACGTCTGAAATTTGTGATGAAGCACTGCAGTTCTTTTCTCTTTTTTAAAAAATCTTAAACCAACTATTGTCTCAACAACAGAGAAAAATGTGCTTTATTCATATATTGGCAGTGTTCCTATTACTGTGATAAGAAGGAGAGGGTGGAACAGATAGTACATTAAGGATTAGCTTCTTCCCTCATGATCTTGTTGACATAGTTTTCATCTCACTCATATTCATTTTTCTTCCTTTCTGGTCATGGAGAAAAGAGGACAATAACAAAACCATTTGCCAGTCACTGCAGTTTTATTATTTATTATTTAGTTTGATAAAATAATTGTTTATTATTAGTTTTTGGTTCGGTGGCTTGTACAATTTCAAAAGCTGTCATACTGCAAATGTTGTAACAAACCCACCCTCATCCCCCAACTTACAGTTTGCTATGGATTATACGTGGTATCAGGTCTTTGAAAAAATTATTTGGTTTACCTTAAAAAAGAGTTATAATTTTTATTTGCTAAAATAATTGGTATGATCCTGTATCTGAGAGGAATGTTAGTTAATGGCTCTATAAGTGTAATACCACAATGTAATAAATATTTTCTGAGTCTCAATGTTTGAAAAAGCATGTGGATACAAGAAGTGAAATGCATTTATGTAGTTAATGATAACTACTCAATCAGTTGAGCATCCTTTTAAAAAGAAAGCACGTTGGTGTAACGATGGATGTTTGCAAAATGACCCTCAAGAATATAGACTACTGAATATGATGCCACTCACATGTTTCCTCTTTGCAGGTTTCAAGAATGATTGAAAGGGTACTAATAAAATTCTAAAAATATTTGTATAAGCAGGCATACAATAAAAGTCTGTTGAGCTATTGATCAGCCTTCTTCTTGGTATTAACTCCACTTACTCATATATAGGAGAGGATAAAGTCAGGCAGCAAAACTAACAGTTAAACTCCCTGTTTTCATCACATGTAGTGGGAGAAAATTTAAAAACACTGTTGTGGTAATTTCATAGCCTGTGTGTGCCATAGGACTTGCAAACATTTAGCATATAGCTTTATGAATGCCATATGGAAGAGGATGGTGACATAGGGCTGGCAAATCCCAGTCTTCTGCTAGGTAGATTTGTTTCAAGGCAGATCTAAAATATTTTAAAGTAAAAGGCCACAAAGGAGAATTTTTTAATCCAAACAAAACAGCACCTTAATTTTCTTAATTTCTGACTGGATAAGAAGCCAGCAGGAAAGAGGCCTAATCACATTTCACTAACTAAAGGTGAACAATACTGAACATGTATTTGTTTAAAGGCATGTGCCAGAACTTTCCACTGGAATATAGTTGCTAGGGAATTGTTTGATACGTAATGCATATTATAAAGTTCTGCATTTAAAACAAAAAACAATAGTCTTATCTCTGGAAGGAAGAGTTCAGCTGATTATTTATATGTAATTATTTTGCAAACATAAAATAAATAACTTTTAAAAGTAAATTACATTTAGAATAAAAGTCTTTTCACCTTCCTGGCTGGATAAATATGCTACTGTAAAAATAAATGAATCATAGAATCAGGAATGATCTGATAGTCATACATTTATTTACCATTTAGCTAATCCTCGACTTACAATTTATGTCTTGCTAAATGGTTCTACAGATGATTCTCTAATTATAAATAGGATAATTGAGTGAAATTTATTTTTTCTATTAAATATACTATTTTTCCTGGTATTGAAAGAAATAGAATCTCAATGGAAAGAATTTCATTAGCTGTATTCTAGTTTTCATACTACTTGATGCTTCTTATTAATACTTCTAATTTTATCATTAATCCTAAACAATTGATAACAATTATACTTTGCCTTCAGTAGCACTTTATTGAAACCATTATTATTTGGTGTCCAAAGTGGGTTTCATTCTTGGATTTCTAAAATCAGAATTAGCTTTCATAGCTTTGCTACTATATAAATCTTTAAAAATAAATAAAATATTTATAATATTTTTAAAGTAACCATATTCTTAAAATAACTGTCCAAGGAAAAACCTCAGTGTAAGAAAAAAAAAGTAAATGTAAACAGTCATTCAATTTACTTTGGTAAATAGTCAAAATTTAAGAGTTTTCTATCCAAAAGTATAGACTTTAAACTTTGTAAATCAGGATCTCATTTACATGTCCCATTATGCGGAATTATAGATAGTTCTAAAAGATTTACAATCTTTTTGGCTTCTAATACTGTAATATTAATATAGTTTAGTGACTCCCTTCCCATATAAAATTCTAAGAATTATAAAAATGAAAATGCTTCTAGATGTCTGTTCCTTTGACTTTTATTACAATCTTTTTTAAGGATTAAATGCAAAATTGTCTCCTATCCATATCTGACCATTTTCAATTCTACTTCCTTTTTCTTTCCTCTATAGTTATCTGTATATGAAATTTGTTTTTAAGATTTGAGTTTCCTGGTTTCCGGAAATAAAATCCACCCAATCTTCTCTAAAAACCCATTTGGGACTTCTTCCTGGCACGCATACAACAGGCTAGTTATAGTTTTGCGACTTTTAAAGGAACAAACATTGTTTTTATTGGCATTGGAGACCAAGCCTTAAAAATGCAATGGAAAAAAAGAACAGCAACGTAAGAAAATGACAAGGACTTGTGGCAAAAGTTGAGAAAGAGAACGCCTGTTCAACTTACAAGTTTTCATCTTAATAATGCCACATTAATATTTGTGCAAAGCACGGAAGCTTTGTAACATTTAAATTTTAGACTTGGGGATAGCCTAAAAGAAATGGGAGATGGATTTTAATATTTTAACCATATTACAAAGTAGATATTGTCATAGGTTCATTTTTTGATACAGAGACACAAGCAGGAAGTTGAGCAGAATTCTGTTTCACTCTTGCAGGGATGTCTTTATTGCTTTGATCTTAACAAAAACGAAGGCTTTTATCTGTCCTACTCCTGTGCCTATTTAATCCCTACTTACTTAATCATCTGGCTTGTGTATTTTTTAAAAAAAATCTTAATTCACTTATTCACAATGTGCTTGAGGTGTATTTTGTTTCCATTTTGAACTTTAAATATGAAAACCCAGTAAGGTATGTATGAAGTAAGCGATCACGTACTCTCTGCAAAAGCGGTGGTTGCCTCTGCAGATCAAACCTGTGCAATTAGTAGAGGAGAAGGAGCCTCATTGATAAATTAAAAATCTTTGCAGGCCACCAAGGAATACCTGGCAAACCGATTGGTCAGTAGGTAGCAGAACGGTCGCAGTGCTGGAAGAGTTGTTGGCAGTGAGGCTTGGAGCTACTCAGCAGCTCGTCTTTTGATGGGAAGTGTTTTAAAAATGCCAGCCAGCTTCGCAGGCTTCTTAATGGTACTGTTTGTTGCGTAGGCCTGCTTTAGAAGTTGGTGGGCTCCTGTCAGCCATTCTCACTATGCGGCCTCTCTCCACCTTTTCCCACTGCATCTTCTCCAACAGATTGTGTTGCTAATCTGCTTATTAGCCTTGCAAGGTAGTCCAGACAAAAAAGCACAACCAGGAAATTTACTAGCTCCATTTTTAGGCTGCATCTTGCAAGGCTGAAAGTATTTCTCCCTTCCTCTTTTTTTTTTTTTTTTTTATTCTCCAGAAAATTAGGGAGTCTTCTTCCTGAAACCGCTCCCATGCCCCTTTCTGTGGGCTGAGACATCCCTTCCATGCTAGTTGTCTAGCCTGTGGCTTTCTCTCACTGTGGCGCTCTCGCTCTCGCTCTCTTTCTCTCTCTCAAAGCTTTCCCAGGCTTTGTTTTTCTATTTTTGCTTTACTCCATAATGGGCTGCTTCTCTTTTCTTTTTTTTTTTTTTAAAGCTGCTCATAGTTGCTTCTCTTTTTCTTTCTGTCAGTCTTCTAAAGTTCCAGCTTCTCCTAATGTTTCTTGCCATCTTCTTTTACTGAGCTTCTGGCTTCTTTCTTCCTGTCACCAAAAATCAAAGATGTACTGTCCAAGAACAGAGATATGCCAGCATCCTTTGCTTCTGTTAGAGTCCCCTTTATGGTGTGTGTGTGTGTGTGTGTGTGTGTGTGTGTGTAAGAGAACAGTGTTTCATGGTGCTTTAAAAAAATGAAGAAACAAAATGAAGGAGGAAATAACTTGTTCATTCTAAAACCATCTAGAGAGGGGGGGGAATCAGAAGGGGTGAATGGGTTCCTTCACTACGATGCATTCCTATTAAAAACAAAATGCAAGAGGATGTTCATATCTTCCTCACTTTTCTATCTAACCTTCCTTCCATGATACCTCTCCTTTTAAAATCTGGTGCCTTGTTTTTGTTTCTTCTTCATTGGAACTATCTATATTTTCATCTCCCAGATTGTTATTGTTTTTCTATGATTACTAGTACAGTGTCTTTGTCCTACCTTGACAGAAATTCTACTGTTGAATTTTGCTTTTCTGCTTTGTGCATAAATGTGTATAAATGTGCATACCCTATAAAGTTATAGATCTAGACACTATCTGAAAACATTGATTGGTTATCTTTCATTCATTTGTAACCATCTCAGTAAACCCCCGTTCCTCACAAGCATATATTTCAAGGGCTTGTTTTCCAATATAGAGCATTTGCCTCTTTCATACTTTTACTATATGGGTACTCTTCACAGCCACTTTGAGAATTATAGTGCTGGAAGATTTACATTATTTTACTTTTGTAACAATGTAACCTCTATATTTGACAGTTCTACATGCAGAATGAAAGGATAGAAAGTTGTGGCTTCTTAAGATTGGACATATACTGTATATGTCTTGTGAATTTGGGTGTTAAAGAACATTCCTGAAAATGTATTGAATAGCTAGGAAACATGAATAAATAATAGTATAAATCAATCTCCTTTGAAGCACAAATTGTCATGCTTAGCCTATCGTATTTTAAACATTTCCAGCTTTCTTGAGAGGATCCACAGTGCTGGAAAGAGTGGAAGGAAAGAAAAGAGGATAATAAGTAACAATGCAAATAGGGCCACCTACCTTCCTCTCCTTTTTCCTTCCATTTTTTAAATCACATTCAGCAGTAATGAATGTACCACTTATGTATCTGTGTGGCCAATGAGAGTTGAGCTGATTTGACAGCACCTAATCAATCAATCAATCAGTCAATCAATCAAGTCTCTTGCAAATCTTCAAATGCTTCCTGATATGTCTTTGCCCACTTTCCCCTATTAGGTTTAGATTTCTGAGCTAAATCTGTAGAAATTTGTGCTAAGATTGCATCGTGAGATATGAAATAATCACAATGCTCTACCTTCCATAAGAAAAATGTCACTTCTTTTCCTATCTCCAGAAGATCTATTTCCTACTTTCCCCTTTTTTGCTTTTAGTTCTTGGTTCCCTCCTGCAATGAGTCACAGATATTTGAGCTGTTGGAAACAAGGGAATAAAATAATAAACAATGAAAAGAGAGGAAATCCCCAACAGCTACCATACTGAAAAGAGTAGCAAGAGGCTATGAAGATTGTCAAAATGAGTAAATTTTTCAATCACCAGCTGAAATACTTTAGTTTCCTGATTTTAAAATTTTGTATTTCTTATACCATATGGTTAAAACATTGAGATAAAATCTTGGGGATAAATTGATTCTCTGGCCACTTTAGAGTTTTGTGCAGCTGGTAAAAGATGTGATCTAAATATGACATTACACTTCTAGTTTCCTTCCATAGATGGCATACTTTCAAAGAGAAGAGCTTCCATATCTTATATGTCAAGAAACCTCTTCGGTTAATTGTCAAGAGAACAGATAGGATGCAGGCAAGACCGTAATCTTCTCTGGGTCATCTGCCAAAGCAAGCAAGGTCAAAACAATATCTAATCAAAGAATATCCAAATGTCCAATAATGTACATAGCGGAATAGTCATTATTTGACTAACGGCTTTTAAAGCCTCACTTATCTTAAAACAGCAATTCCTAAACGTTGTTATATTACAGACTACTATTCTGGTTTTCGTATCCTTTGCCATGTAAGGGGCATTCAGAAAATTTCTCCATAGTAGGAGATTCATGATATAACTATGGTATGCACATGTGTGCACGCACACACACAAAGACTTACACACACAATCAGATAGATACAAATCTGGATTCTTAAGATAGAATTTTCAGGGGGGCCCTCCCCCATTGCTTCTTTTCATACAAAAATGTTCCATGAATAGTAGTCTTAATTGACGAAAGATCTTAAGCAATCTTCAATTGCTTATTTGTTCCCTATGACTATCATTAAGTGTTGTACCCTATGACTCATGCCGAATGTATCTTTTCTTT
>JANHFM010003978.1:32691-43851 GCA_032468115.1 Grayia smithii
AAAAAAAAAAGTTGTAAGCCGCCCTGAGTCTCCGGAGAAGGGCGGGGTATAAATGGAATTAAATAAATAAATAAATAAATAAATAAACTGCAGCTAGCAGTCAGCTGAAGTAGCCTGCAGTACTGCACTCTAACCACTGCGCCACCTCGGCTCTTCAATCTTGGAAGTCTGAAAGCACTTTTCTCTCCATCGCCTATCTTTTCTTTCCAGAGAACTAGGGAAGGTCCCTTCTGAGATGCTTTCTTCACCACCATTCCTTCTGCAAGCTGAGCTAACTCTTGTGAGATTTGGCTGCAGCTCTTCTTCCTGTCTCCCAAGCCCATTATTGCATGTCTCTCTCTAAAACCGTAAAAAGTTAGGAAATGTATTCGTTGAGGTTGCAATACATGTCACATTTAGTCTGTAGACCCCAAAGATTAGTTTCAGTAGCCAAGTCAAACAATCTGTTTCCAAACAATGAAACGTACATTGAAAATGAGCATCATTTTCCACCCTCAAAAACATTTTCATAATAAAAAGCTTTCTTCAACTTTTCCAGATATTTGTACATCAGATTGGCATATTTTTTTCATAAGAGTCCTTAGTCTATCTAAAAAAAATGTTGAGTGTTTATGGATTTTCATTGTTTGTTCTGTCCATATGACGTCTACTGCATATCTGGAAGCAGGTAATGATTGACCTTAAAACACATAACTAATATTACAACTTAAACATGTAACAGTATATTTTATGTAGATCCGAAGGAATAAAATTTGTTAATACAGTATTTCAGAATATTCTCAATTTCTGTGCCTTTGGTAGTCCATTTTTATTAAAAAGAGTTTCAACACTTGGATCTTAAATCAAGAAGCATAAATTTTTGAATATATCCAGATAATTTATTATTCTGAAGGACTTGTATTAGATGTTACATAATCTTAAACATGTGGGAGAGAGTGTTTGGGAGTTTCTTTGTCAGTTATGCTAAAAGTATCTCATTTCTACATTGTTTCCATGTAACTTGGTGCCCTATAGATTAATGTATTTTGCAGGTTTTGTTGAATGCCCCAATATCTGTGGTTTTCCTTTTTAAACCAATGCATAAACATCATCTACTTCTGCTGTTAACAAATGCTTTACGGTCTGAGAGATCATATTTCAACATGCTCTGCTTCTTATTGTTGAATAATTGCCATAATCTGAAACTGAGGTTTGTCTACTACCGGTATATGTTAAAGTTTGGGGGATGGCCAGAAGAGAAAACAAATACTTAGCATTGGGTTTTGAGGTTTGTAGCAATTTAGTCACTCAGAACTGTTAGCAATTTTATGGGAAAATATTTTCACCAGTCATTTTAAAGAAGAGAGATTTGACTTGGATGAATTATATTTTCAATTCTATTATAATTATAGTTCCATTCTCACCGGCTCAAGGTTGACTCAGCCTTTCATCCTTCCGAGTTGGGTAAAATGAGGATCCAGATTGTTGGGGGCAATATGCTGACTCTATAAACCGCTTAGAGAGAGTTGTAAATTATGAAGTGATATGTAAGTCTATTGCTGTATTTGGAGGGTGGGGGGTATACTGAATATAGTCATAGAGCTAGAAAAAGTTGAGTGAATTATTCAGCTGAATCCTCTATTCTGACTTGGGATATTTTGCAATAGAACTAAGTAAATATTGGGTACTATTAAACTAAATATATCATTAAACAGACAAACCAATTTGGCATGAGGCTTAAGGCATCAGATTAGAAACTGATCACAAAGCCAGCTGGATGACCTTGCACCAGTCACTTTCTCTCAAACCTAGGAAGGAGATAATGGCAAACCACTTCTGAAAAAATCTTGCCAAGAAAACTGCAAGGACTTTGCCAAGGCAGTCTCCAGAATAGGATATTATTAAACAGAAGAAAAAAAATTGTTGGTATGTGAGCAAATCTCTTGAAGGTAGAGCGCATGCTTTCTTTCCCTTTCCTTGATACTGCCCCTCAAATCTATTTAAAAAGAAATCCCTCTAGAACAGATTTGGAGGACTTCAGGAAGCCAAAGGGGGCAGGATTTAAGTCAACCGTGTTATGGTTATATATTTTATGATTTGAGCGTTTTACTGGTGTTGTAAGCCACCCATAGTTGTGTTTTAAAATGGGTGGCATACAGATCTTTTAAAGAATGAAGGAATGAATGAATGAATGAATGAATGAGTGAATTGGTCCCTTGCATTCCACTAATGATATGATATTGTTACAGCTAGCAATATAATTTGGCAATACAATTACAAATTTTTGGCCTGCAGATCAAATTTAACTTGCCTTTTCTATCCACTTGTGATAATCTTGTGAGGTTTTCATGAACGATCCCCCTTTTATTCATTTTCCAGGAAAGTGAGGGCATAGACAAACAAGACTGTTTGAGAGCCATTGCTTGAGTGTGCTGCAATAATGGTTCTCATTTCATCCCATCTTTGCCTTTCCCAATAGGAGACGGTATTTCACCAGAACTGCTGTCTGCAATGTAACATTAACAAGGAAGACTTCAGGGGTATATCTAGTTCTATCCTATTGAAATCATCCAGGCTCTAGGAAGAGCCTTGACAAATAAATTTGCCTCTGAGTAAAACTTCTTCCATAGCTACCTTTCTTTTATTGGTTTTAGGTTTAGTTAAATAAGGAAGGGGTTGTCTTTTTGTCCTGTTTCTGATTTCTTCAGACTAACTTGTGCTGGTATCTTTTTCCTTGAGTAAAGTACACTTCCTTGCAATCTATTTTGAACTGTATCAGATATTCTGTCTTGATGATCCAGCGAGGTCCGAGATGGTTCAAGAGCTGATAGATAAATACGATGGCTCCGTCCACTGCCTTTAATCAAACCATAGAGATAAGCAAAATGGAATAGAGTTCCAGCATAAAATACAAAAATTTTCAGTTAATTACAGAACAACTTTCACTTCATATAAACTAAATTTTTGCTCTGAGCGAGAAAGATCTATTTGAATATTCTGAATATGCATAGGAGAATTACTTCAATGTATTTGAGAATGTGTTAGTACAGTTTTGTTGAGATGCTGAAATTAGGAACGTTGGCTTTGTAATTAAAATGTTGTAATGTAACCTTTCTCTACATTTCAATGAATATAGGGCATAAAAGATTTATTATCAGTGATTATAAATTAAAACCCAATAGTGAATAGACATATGTGTAATAAAGAAGTGCTGCCTGTAATTTATAATAGTATCAATATATGTTATTTTAGACTAACCATGTTATTTCAACAGGGATAAATTGGCCATTTGCAATATTTTTGTTCCATCACGCTATAACTCTGGTGAATGGCAAATATTGTTTCATAATCACATACTTTCTCTCTTCTTCCTTTTTATCATTCTTAAATTCCTTAGGTAGAAGAGTTGATGATGGCTATGGAGAAAGTAAAACAAGAACTGGAATCTATGAAAGCAAAGTTGTCCTCTACTCAGCAGTCTCTGGCTGAGAAGGAAACCCATTTAACCAACTTGCGGGCTGAACGGAGGAAGCATTTGGAGGAGGTGCTAGAGATGAAGTATGTCTTTGTTTCTCTTAATATTTCATTTTGACTTCTCCTTTAAGGATGATTGGTTAACTCCTGTTCACGTTATTGATTAAAAAATAAATACTTAAATATCTGTTGTCTTCAATTGGAATGACAACTTTTTAAAAGTGGAGTTATGTATAAAAAAAAATAAGGGGACGTGGTGGCTCAGTGGCTTAGACGCTGAGCTTGTCGATCGAAAGTTCAGCAGTTCGAATCCCTAGTGCCGTGTAACGGGGTGAGCTCCCATTCCTTATCCCAGCTTCTGCCAACCTAGCAGTTCAAAAACAGGTAAAAAATGCAAGTAGAAAAATAGGGACCATCTTTGGTGGGAAGGTAACAGTATTCCGTGCGACTTTGGCATTTAGTCGTGCTAGCCACATGACCACGGAGACCTCTTCGGACAGCGCTGGCTCTTTGGCTTTGAAACAGAGGTGAGCACTGCCCCCTAGAGTCAGGAATGACTAGCACATATGTGGGAGGGGAACCTTTACCTATGTATAAAAATAGAGGATATCCTGATAGAATTATATTTTTTCCCTCCTGGCACCACATACATTCTTATTCATAGATAGCATTATTCGAATTAGCCCTTATCTGAAATTCAAAATTACAATAGGTCGTATGTATTTGTGTGTATGTGTCTGTGTATTGAAAAAATGATAATAGTAAAAGAAAAAAAAATGGAAAGAATAAAAAGGAAAAGAAAAAGTAGGAATACAATGAAAGAGAAAATAAATATATAAAAAGTGACGTCCAACTTTCATCATAAGTATAAACAAATTTAGCAACTCTTCACTGCCACTAAGGTTACAAAGGTTTATTTCTTCATCCCATATCCCTTCATCTATAAACAAATCTATAAATCATCTTCTTTTTAGTCCTTGGGTCAGCAGAAGGTCCATTAAGGATTTCCAGAAGTAAGATATCTTGCTTTAACTTTAACCAAATAAACCAACTTTATATTCTTTCCTTTTACTTCTAATAGTCTTAATTTTTAGTTCATTCAAATATCATTGTCCAGATTCCTATTTACCAATGGCATTTCTCTTGCCTGGATTTAATTTCTGCCTGTTCACTCTTATACTGACTATTTTTAAACTTAATGCATTAGTCAAGAATGCTGTTCACATCATTGGAATTAGTTGGTAAGGAACAATAGAGTTGGGTATCATAGTACAGAGACTTGTATACCACTCTACAATGCTTTACAGCACTTTCTGAGTGATTTACAACGTCAGCATATTGCCCCTAACAGTCATTTTACCAATCTTGAAAGGATGGAAGGCTGAGTCAACCTTAAGGAAGTCAGGATACTGATAGCATCCATTCCAAACCTTAAGTCAAACTCCATTAGTTTTACATAGATATTAAATCATATGGGGAGAAGGTAGAATGGGATACAAATGGGATTTCTTTAAAAATCTCAGTGACAATTGCATTGTTCCCATCTCAGTGTATCTTTTTTAACTTCATACCATACCTTAACATAGTTATTTTGAAACTATACAATTCAAATTAGTCAAATAACACCCAAATATTTAATTTTTTTTACTTTAAAACTATTTTTTTCATCAGATTGTGTAGTCATTTTGATCTTGTGTAGTCATTTTTACCAACGTTTTCATTTATTAATCTTAAAATTTGTTAGTGCACAAAATCTTTCAATTTTTTTTCATCAAAGATTCGATCCCTTTCAGAGGGTCTTGTAAAATCAAATCCAAATCATTAACAAAGACTCTGAATTTCAAAGTCTAATTTTTAATTTTTAGATCCACTATCTTCTCATCTTGTCTAATATCTATCCAAAATTTCAAGAACCAAAATAAACAAAAAAGGGGACTGAGGGCAATCTTATCTTGTCCCCTTTTGGATATCACAGGGTTAGTCAAATCACTGAACCATTAAACACCATTTGAGATATATATATATACTACTTGATTCCTTGAATAAAATTCTCATCAAAGTCCGTATCTTCCAAAACTTCAAAGAAAAATTGCCAGGTCAAATTGTCCATATTTTTTTCAGCATCTGAGATTAGTGCAGCTTGTTTTAATATTCCACATACTTTATACTCCCCGTTTAATACACTGTTTGTTCCGTGTGGTCGATGAAAAACAAATTCTGAAAAATGTGACTAGCAGTTATGTTATAGAGATTTTTTTTAAAACATGAGTGTAACTCATGTTTTGAATTCCAAGATCCCTTTAGGGATAAATCCTTTAGGGAATAATCCTTTAGGGAAAAAAATGTGCTATACGATCTAAATGAGCCATGACAGTCTTTCAAAAGAAAACCAACTGTTGAAAACAGGACCAGGTGGTGATTTAAGGGTTGTTCCAGTCAACAATTGCTCAAGATGTTAATGATGTTGGGAAAGGAGATTCTTTCTGCTGTTCACTTCTTAAGATTTTGCTACTACTGTACCGGGTGTCAGCAACCTGCGGCTCTGGGGCCACATCCAGCTCTTTGGGCCCTCTGTTGTGGCTCCGGCAAGTGATCCCACCACTGGCTGGCCCCGCCCCTCACCCTCCCCTCCCAGTCACTCCTCACCTGGCCTGAGGTAAGGACGACGGCAGAGGATGGAGAAGCAGCCAGGGCAGAGACAGAGAGATACAGAGATACAGAGATACAGAGAGATACACAGAGATACAGAGAGATACAGAGAGAGGGAGGGAGAGAGAGAGAGAGAGAGAGATACAGAGATGGGGGGGAGGGAGAAGAGAGATGACAAAAGGGTTTTGTGGTTCCCGGTGTTTTTTAACAACCAGTTCTCTGCCCTAATGGATAGGCGTGGCTAGGAGGGAATCATGTGACTGGTGGAAGTGAGTGATGTTGAATTGGCCACGCCCACCCAGGTTTGTGGCTCCCAATGTTTTCTTTTCTGTGGGGAACGGGTCCAAATGGCTCTTTGAGTGTTTAAGGTTGCAGACCCCTGTACTGTACTCTTGTTTCCATTCTGTTTTCAGAGTAAACTCTTCCTACCACTGCCACTCTTCCCGAGTTTGTTTAGAGAGGGGGTGTTACGAACAGTAAGATGGTGCTATAAAAATTTGGTTCTCATTCTAAAGCAACCCCAGAAAAAGCTAGTACATCAATTCCAGTCGCAGGTTGTGGAGAATAAAACCTGTCTTATATTGTTTTAATTGAGTTAAAAGCTAAATATTTATAGTGGGTTGGAGGACCCCACTCAGGAAGCTTTTTAATCAGAACAGATGTCTGAATTCCAGTCAGCTATACACAACTTTTGGAGTCATTTTTCCTCTTGTATTATTAGATTATAAAATGCTTATAGAAATGTAGCTGGGGAGAAAAATCTCATGTGCTTTTGGAATGCTACATTTGGTGCTGCTGTTGGAAGTCTCAAAGGTACACACTGGATGAGCAGAAGTTTTTATTTTTTGTGGTAATTTTTGCAAGAAAAAAAAAGAGCTTTGGATAAGTGTTACTGGTCTGGAAGACAGAAATTAATAAACGACATCAACTAACTAAATAAGATAGTGCCAAGAATTAGATTTGAAGACTGTAAAACTCTGATTCAGAGCATCTGTGGGTGTGCCCATAGCCCTTGTCAGGATCATCTGAGAGCAGCTCCATCTTTTCCTGGCCTCCCACAACCACCTTCCCTTTGAATTCAAATTGCTATGCAGCCCTGTATGTCTGTTACATATTTTTGTTCGTTTCTAAATACAGTAGTTGTCTTTTCTAGCAGCTTGATCATAATGTGAAATTCTTACTCTGCTTCATAGGTGACAAGGAGAGGGTTGGAGAAGTACTGAAAAAGAAAAATTTAGTTGTTGCCTAATCCTGTTTTGGAGGGACACGGTGGCTCGGTGGCTAAGACGCTGAGCTTGTTGATCAAAAGGTTGGCAGTTCAGGGGTTCGATTCCCAAGTGCCGCATAACAGGGTGAGCTCCCATTACTTGTCCCAGCTTCTGCCAACCTAGCAGTTCAAAAGCACGTTAAAAATGCAAGTAGAAAAATAGGGTTCACCTTTGGTGGGAAGGTAACAGTGTTCTGTGCGCCTTTGGCGTTTAGTCATGCCAGCCAAACGACCACGGAGATGTCTTCGGACAGCGTGGCTCTTCGGCTTTGAAACGGAGAGGAGCACCGCCCCCTAGAGTCAGGAACGACTAGCACATATGTGCGAGGGGAACCTTTACCTTTAATCCTATTTTTCATGCATGCAAGTGGAATAGCCTCAGTAAAGCATGAAGCATTAGGGGACGGATGATGCAATTATATAACTCCTGCTCAGATATGTAAACTTGGTCTTTGGTCCTCCTGAGCAAATTAATGTTCTGCTATTTTTTTTTTTATTCCCTTCACCTACTTTCTATGTGTGTCAATATAGCTGAAGGAAGCCTAGACAGGAGTTCAGCTATGACAAGAAGTTTCTCAGATGGAGCCATATTTTCCAAGAGGCAAAGCAGATATCTTTTAATTAATGTTTTACTGAGGTTATTAGATCATTAGAAAAAAGGAACAGACCCTGAGCAATAGGCAGCTGAAGCAATAACAACACTTTGACAACACTTCATTTTCAGTAACACAGTAAAGTGTCCTTCAATATTGAGTTCTACCTCTCAGTTTTTAGTATCAACTGAAGCTTTGTTTTTTTAATCTAGATTTTGAATGTTTGTTGGTGTGTCAGTAACAGTTATGGATGAATTACTGTTCCTGCTTTCTTGCATAATATTTAACCATCATATGCTTTCATTGTTTTAATTTATTTCTACTTCAGCTTTGAAATTAGTATGACAATTGAGTTATACACTTCCTAAATAAGTAAAAATGGTTCATTTAAAGAAACTCTCTGGCTAATGCTAGCAAAAAAGTATAAAACACAAACGACACATGTTCAGAGCCAAGACATTTGACTTTGAACTCTTCAGTAACTTTCCATAGAATATGGATTAATTTCTTATGGCTGATCCAAAGGCCGTAGATCAGAAGAACATTCCACTGTAGGCCAGCTTTCCATTTAGGTTATGTGTGAACTTTAAGTGCCAGGATCAAAGTTTGCCACTGCTGGTTGCTGTAATCTGGCTCACTAGCTGCTCCAGCATTTCAGTGTAGCTAATGAACTACAACCGGTTGTGCTGTGGTTTGTTGTATCTATCATCCAAAACATGGAATTCTGCGGAGTTTTTTATGTGTGTTTGGAACAAGCCTGGGAGCTGTGCCTGGTTGCAGGAGGGAATAGCGTTTGTGGTTGTAACCGCAAAGACCACCAAACTGCATTCCTACATTGAGAAGCAATCATATTCCAGTTTCTGGAGTGTAAACACAATATTGCTGCCAATTTCAGGTGATACTAATAAAGGAGAATATTTGTAAGTGCAGGGTTGAAATGAGGGGTCCTTGGTGCCCTCTGAGCTTGCTTGTTTTCTTGCATATTACCCAAATTAGGTAATATCATCAGTGCTACTAAGGAGGGCGGTTTGCTGTCAGTTTATATTCTAGTGCAGTATTGGTGAATCTATGGCACGCGTGCCTTAAGTGGCAAGTGGAGCCATTTCTGCCGGCACACGAGCCATTGCTGCACTTACCTGCGCATGCGCGCAGTTCCAAGAACCCAGCTGGTCTTTGGCGTTCTCATGCGCATGCATACATGATTGCGCAGGCACACAAGACAGCCAATGTGCAACATGCACAGATGGCGTGGTTGTGCCCACGCTGCAGGGGGGTTGCGTGCGCAACGGCTCTGCGCATATACAGTGGCATGGTTGCACACACAATTTGGCGGTGTGTGTGCACAACAGCTCTGTCCATGCACAGATGGTGCGGGGGGGCGCCGCAGCATGCTCAGATGCGCGCACAAGTCGAGGCTGGGTGTCACACGAGCCGAAAAGGGTTTGCCATCTGTGTTCTAGTGGCTTGGTGGGAGTGGTCTTAAGAGTTTGGTTTTTTTATTGGGCTGTTTGCTTCTTGGCTTCTTTGGCAGTTTTTTCATTGGAGTATTGTTTACTTGATTGCTGGTCTAAGGTTAACCTTGGAGTTAATCTATGCTGATCTGGGTTGCCGATTGCTGGTGGAGAGGTCTTTTTGTTCCTTTTTGGGCTGGGTGATGGTGTCTTTTGCATAGTCTATAGATGCTGTTAATGTCCATGTGTCTCTATTGATGGTTGATTTGTCAGAGTGCCAGGCTTCTAGAAATTCCCTAGCATTTTTGGACTTGGCTTGGTCTAGAATGGTCACATTTTCCCAATTGAAACTATGGTTAAATCAGTCTATATGTTATTGAAATTAAATTTCAGGTGAAGTAGCAGATTGGGCATACAAGCACAGCATAACTCATGATTGATGATTTTAAGTTAATTTGAAATATCAATGGATATGTGCTGCCAACCACCTATTAATGAACCTCTGCTTTGGTCTCAGTAGAAACCAATGTATTTTCACAAATATTACACAAACATGAATGTTTAGGTCATTAACAATATGTTTTTCTAATAGTGCTTCCAATCCAGTTTTCAATTTTGTTGTCTTTTGCTTGGGAACCTTTGATTGGTTCTGACATCTCTAGCTACTTCAAGATTTTTTAAGAGAAGTGAGATACAGATGTTTTAAATACATAAATAAAAATTGCCAGAATTGTTTCCAACTCTTTTACAGAATCTTATAGTAAAACGTTGCAAATGCAGAAGATTATCTTACTTATTCCTGATCTTTTTTTTTATAGACATTTTCACAAAAGGCATCTAAATGCAGTATTATTTTTGTTTGTTTTTTGAAGTCTGAAAATTTATGCACAGACCTCCAGGTACCCTTGAGAGAACCTACCAAATGCCAAGCCTTCCCCTGGCTACTACAATGCATGAACACAATCAGTATTATAAAAAAAAGATTCTGTATTTCATTATAGCAAATAGATGCTTTTGAAAATCACTCGTAGCAAAGAGTTGGTCTTTTATCTTCCCTGTTTTGTTTTCCTCTGTGCAACAACTGAATAATTACGATGAAGCTTTCCTTATATCACATTTCTTCAATTACTGACAGTTTCCTTCAGAGGCCTTTCAAAAGGGATTTTGCACAATATACAGCAGCTGAAAGGTAGACTAGCTGCATTTACTGTACGCTTCCTTAACTTTTTGCAAAAGTTCTTACATTTACTTGTGGTCCAATTTAATCAAAAGGAAAAATTGTAAATCACCTTGGACTTTTGGCTGGATTTTTTGAGGAAGTACAACATAAGCATGTAAATTTAAGCTCATATCAAACTACTGTACATTTATGTAAGGACACCACAACAGTTCCATATATTCCATGTTCGGGTGTCTTCACTCATAATTGAACTGATTGTAATACTTTAGGACTTCCATAGGCTTTGTGTAATTTTACCAAAGCCATACAGTAGTGGCCAAAATTGTGGAAACCTTTTGGGAAGAGTGTATTTCTGAGGTTTGATGGCTAATAATACCACTTTTTTTTTTTGAAGTTTCATATTCCCCTGCTGGAATGGGCTGGGAATAGCCCAGACCTTAATTGAAAATCTATGGAGCAAACTAAAGAAACTTGTTAGTCAGAAGCGACTCAGCAATAAAACACAGTTAATAGAAGCAATCATTCAATCTTGGTTTCACATTATAACAGCTGCAGAACTAAAAGACT
>JANHFM010003978.1:64726-83705 GCA_032468115.1 Grayia smithii
GGGAAATGGGTCCAAATGGCTCTTTGAGTGTTTAAGGTTGCAGACCCCTGAGCTACGGGAAGAGAAGAGACTAGGTGGAAAGCATCTCCAAGGGGCCGATTAAATCATGGTTTTTGCTGGCCTGATTTTTTTCAGACGTGGGTTGCCGTTGCCTCTTTCTTAGGGTTGGGAGAAGGTGAATGGCTCAGGATCACCCAGCTGGCAGATCATACTCAACTCCTTGCAAAACGTTTTCTCATAATCGCCTACGCCAGGGGTCTGCAATCTTAAACACTCAAAGAGCCACTTGGGCTGGTTTCCCACAGAAAAGAAAACACCGGGAGCCATAAAACCTGGGTGGGCGTGGCCAACTTGACATCACTCTCTCCCACCCAGTCACATGACACCCCCCCAGCCACACCTACCCAAGTTTTGTGGCTCCAGGTATTTTCTTTCAAACAGGTCTCCCTCTTTCTCTCTCTCTCTCCCCCCTCTCTTTCTTCCTCCCTCTCATCTTTTTCCCTCTCTCTTTCTCCTCTCTTTCTCCCTCTCTCATCTTTCTCCCTCCTTCTCTCATTTCTCCCTCTTTCTCACTTCTTCCTTTCTCATCTTTCTCATCTCCCTCCCTCCCTCTCTCATCTCTTCTTTTTCCCATCTCTTTCTCATCTCTCTGTCTCTCATCTCTCTACCCGTCTCTCTCTACCTCTCGTGTGTGTGTGTGTGTGTGTGTGTGTGTGTGCAAATGAGGGGGAGGGGTGGGGCCACCCAGTGGTGGGATCATCAGACAGGGAGCCGCAGGAGAGGACCCAAAGAGCCGCATGTGGCTGTAGAGCCACACTTTGCTGACCCCTGGCCCACGCAAAGTGAAAAGAGTCTCGGTGGCGCACTTAGTGCTCTGGCTAAGTGACTCCACTTAGTTCCATCTGCCTGCAATTAGTGCCAGTTCGAATCTCACCAGGCTCAAGGTTGACTCAGCCTTTCATCCTTTCAGGGTATGTAAACTGAGGACCCAGATTGTTGGGGGCAATAAGCTGACTTTGTAAAAATGCCGCTTGGGGGGGCAAAAGCCCTAATAAGCAGGCATATACAAAGAATGAAGGAATTTGCTGAGCACATTGGTTTGTGCTTAAGAAATTGTAAGCCGCCCTGAGTCTCCGGAGAAGGGCGGGATATAAGTGGAAATAAATAAATTAAATTAAATTAAAAAATAATACCACCCCCTGTTCCAAACAGAACAGGCAGAACGACCAACCCAGTCTTTACTTTTAAAAGGCATTGTAAACCAGAGAAGGTGAGCAATTAGGGATTTGAGGACTTTCTGGAAGTCTCTCTCCCTCCCCCTAAAAAAATAAGACACTGAGGTTTGAATTGTGTTTTCACTGCCTTGCAAACGTCCTAAGTCTGTTTGAATTGCCCACCGAACCTGAATTGGGTAGGGGGGCTTCCTGGAGGGCAATGCAAGGGGAGGAAAACGGAACAGGGACAGGGGGAGGGGGGAGGAAGGCAGCTTCGGTCCTGCCAATCGACTGAAGGAGAGATTTTGCTCCCGATAACAATAATAATAATAATAATAATGCTATTAAATTCTAATACCTATTCGATACGGAGAGAGATTGATTTTTGGTTAGCCATGGTACTTCCCTCGGAGTAAAATGTAGGAAAGCAAGGTCAAAAATGGGGGTGGGTCGGATGAGGTAGGATGGAAATCAGCCGTCTCAGAAAAACCAGGAGGGTTTTTTTTTTTTTTCTGGATGGTAACAAGGCATACAACGAAACCAGTGCAGCTCAACTGGGTTGGAAACTGAGGTGTGCTCAAACTGGTGAGCTCTTGTTCCTCCCGCTCCAGCTGCAGGGGAGCCCCACAGAGCACCGTCTAGGGCAGAGGTAGCCAAATCTGGCCCGCGGAGCTGCTTCCCAGGAAATAAGCATGGAAAGAAGGGACAAGGAAAGGAGAAAGGGAGAGAGGAAAGACAAAGAAAAAGATGGGAAAAGAGCAAGGAAGGAAAAGTAAAGAGGGGAAGGAAGAAGAAAGGAGAATGAAGAGGGAAGGAAAAAGGAAGGGAGAGAGAGAGAGAGAAAGAAAGAATGGAAGAAAGAAAGAGGAAGGAAGGAAGGAAGGAAGGAAGGAAGGAAGGAAGGAAGGAAGGAAGGAAGGAAGGAAGGAAGGAAGGAGGTTATCATGAGAGGAACTCCTAACTTAGCACTTGGCCACCACAGGTGCCTCCAACACGAGTGACATCAAGCTGTTCTCCTGAGGTCAAACATAACCCTGATGCAGCCCTCAATGAAATCAAGTTTGACATCTAGGGGATGAGGATTATGGGAACTTGTCAGGTGCGACAGACCAGGTCTGCACACAAAGGTTCAGTTTAAGTGATTTATTACAAAGAGCTGATAAGAATCCATGGCAGTAAAAGGGAGTTGGACGTGATTCCTTGGTGACTACGTAACGATTCCAGGCTGATTCCTCTTTCTCACCCCCTCCCTCCTCCCACCTCTCCTTTCTCTCTCTCCCTCACGTTCTTTCTCCCTCTCTCATTCTCTCTCCCACTCCCCCCTCTCTTAAGTGGAAACCGATTAGCAGCCGTATCTACATTGAGGGCCAACCAATTTGCTATAATAGTTATGCTTTTAAAGGTTATCAAAACCCCCAAGGCTAATAGCCACATTGCTCCCTTTGCAGGAGATAAGGAGATGGGCTCTTTTAAATCTGAAATCCTTCTGTTAAATAGATCATTAATTCAAAGGATTTAACAATGGGGCATTATGCCCCACCGGATTGTCCTCTCAAAGACTGTTGCCCGGAATGGCTTAATTTTAGATATTAGACTGTGATCCACACACTGACGGGGACAGTTGGTTTTTAACTATATTTGCGGAAGAATTGTTTCAATAAAAAGGCAGGTGGGTCAGCTGAAATGTTTACAAGCTGTAATTGGCAAACTGGCCTCCAGTAAACCAAGTGGCAGTGGGTTCTCCATCAGTTTTCACAGTTTTACATCTGTCAGTTTTACATCTGACACAACTCAACACTCTTTCCTTTCCCTATTTCCTTTCTTTTCCTTTCTTTCCTTTCCCTATTTCCTTTCTTTTCCTTTCTTTCCTTTCTCTATTTCCTTTCCTTTTTTCTTTTCCTTTCTCTATTTCCTTTCCTTCTTTCTTTTCTTTCACTATTTCCTTTCCTTTCTTTTCCTTCCTCTATTTCCTTTCCTTCTCTTCTTTCCTTTCCTTTCCTTCCTTTCCCTTCTCCATTCATTTATTTCCTATCCTTTCCACGCATGCTGGTTGCATTGGATAGCAAAGTCCACCCAGCAAGGCTGGGCTCAGAAGCTAAGTAGGATTAGACTGGGATATTTTTTGAATGAGAGATTAGCAGAAAAGACTCTAGGCTGGTAACAGAGGTGAGGAGGCTGGGAAAGAAATACAAGGCACAGTACCCTGTTTCCCCCAAAATAAGACATCCCCTGATAATAAGCCCAATCGGGCTTTTGAGCGCATGGCAATAAGGCCAAGCGCTTATTTCAGGGTTCAAAAAAATATAAGACAGGGTCTTATTATTGGGGAAACACGGTAGGTAGGATGGGGGGAGATCCAAAGTCAGGTTTTTTCCAAGACATTCTTCAATTTTCCCTTGATGTGTAACCCTGGCCAATTCCTCAAGACCTTCAAGACAAAACTGTTTCACAATGACTTTGAAAATTAGAATAGTCAGTGTCGTTGATGTTTGTGCTAATTACTATCCTGTTTATTTGGATTTTTCATTTATATTTTATTGGGATTTTTTGTTATTGTTTTGTAAACCACCATAGATCATTTAGATTCATACAGTGGTATATAAGCTTAGTAAATAAATGATTATTCCGGCCACATCTGTTTTTGAGAGCACCATTCTTGGTATGAGCATACATATCTGCTTTAAATCAGTGAATATATTTTACAAGCCATTACAATAGTAATGCATCTCAAATAAAAGGTTTCCAGTTGGTAACATATAGAAGAAGGCACGTTTGATCTGCCAAGGGAAGAAATTTAACAGCATGAGCACTCAAGCAAATAAAACTCTGCTCTGGAAGCAGAATTACAGTTAACTCTGTAGTCTAACAAATTGAATTTTAATATAAGAAAGAACTGTTTCTGATCAGGAGGAATATGGATATACCAGTTTCACATAGGTTTATTTAATCCACTCCAAAAGAATGAGTTGTTTTATGGTATCTCATGATCTCCATTTTTTTTAGATAGTGTCACTATTTTTCTTTTAATCCCTTCATACCTAATACAAGTAGTCCAAAACTTAACCAGAATTTCAATGCTAACTAAACAACACTGTTGCTTGTAGTTTGTAGTATGATGCTAAACAAGGCTGCTTTTTAATAACATTTAATATGCCTTGGTAATTTCTCAGATTGATGTTGTCTTACCAGTATGTCCAAGTCTTACACTAAATCTCCCTCATCTTTATCTTTAATTCTGAAAACCAGGATGCTTAACTTCTGCCAAATAAATTCTGAGGTTAATAATTCTTCATTTCCCAAGAATATACAAATATGTATTAGTTAAAATTGAAGATGTTCTGTTTTATGTTGTTTGTTTCTGTATCTCAAAAACTGTCTGCTTAGGTTTAGCCTTACACCAGATTTAGAAGAATCTGACTTGGAAAAACTGGATTCAGATCAACTTCTTCTTGATTATCTGTTCTTTCTCATTCTTTCCAGATGTTTAAACTGCTGCAAAATTCTGATACATTTGTTTCCTCTTTAAAACCTGATTTCTCCTTCCTATATTAGATCCTCTGCCTATTATGATACCACTGGGATTTTATAAACTTTTGGCTTTCCTGGTCCTCCCTCAAAACCTCCAGTTGTCAATAAATCAAACTAAAATTTGCAGCTTTTTTCTATTACCTCCTCTCCTCTTACTTTTCTGCTTCTGTCTATGATTTCTGATATTTCTTCCAGCTGAACTTCCTGACCTACAGTAATGCCATCATCTTTGACGAGAGAGGGACACGTAAATGAAATAAAAAGAGTCAAATTTCTCTTTGGGAGAGTTTTTTTTCCCCCTCTCCATTCCTGTAGACTATATATATATTCTCTTATTTTTCCACAATCTTCTTTTTTGGTGGGAGGGGTGTGAGTAGTAGTTTGCTGTCAATTTATATAATAGTCCAGTCCAGGATACTATTATAGCAGAATGTTACACAGAAACTGATACCAGCTGGGATTGTGCAAAATGAAGTTAGCTTGGCCTCTACAGCAGTCATTTCTGTGGGTCACAGTAAATGCAGGATAAACAGAAATAAAATTGGCAAGGGGAGATATATTTTTTTTTTTCATCCTCCGTAGTTTCAGGAAAAGGATGAGTGAGGGGAGTGACATAGAAAAAGTAACTTCCACTTCTTCCAAACAACTTCTTACCCCTTCATGGCTTAAGCCTGGGGTACTTGCAGGACCACCACCTGCCTTCCTTCCACCATCCCGTCCGTTCCCACAGGGCGGCCCTCCTCAATGTGCCGTCAGCCAGACAATGTCGGCAGGGCGTTCTCTGGGTTATCCACCGAGCTCCGGACGGCTCCCGATCTCCGCTCCTTTCACCACGGCCTGAAGACGTGGCTGTTTCAACAAATCAGCTGAATCCGATAATGGGCTTTTAATATTCGAGATTTTTTAATCTTAATTGGTTTTAATCTGGGGATTTTAATTTTGTTATTGTATGTTTTAATTTTTTGTTAGCCGCCCTGAGTCCTCCGGGAGAAGGGCGGCATATAAATTTATGAAAATAAAATAAAATAAATAAATCCGTATATTTTGACATAAAGATATGTAATTAACAATAAATAACAAATCAATGCTTGATGAAGATGGGCTGCAGAAGCATCATCGCAATGACTTAGGAAGTGGTTCTCCTGAATTTGCAGATCTAAATGTAACAAAGGAGAGGGTAATTCCCCAAAATTTAAAAAAATGTAAAATCTAACTTTTGCCAATTGGTTTTTGCAAAAATATCTTTCATGTATTGTTGAAAGTTACTGTCATTCAATCCCCAATAGGGTCACAAACTTTATTATAGATAGCTAACAGGCAAGTCAGGGTGTGTTTTGGGTTTTGTTTTACCCCTTTACATAACTTGTGACAAGTTGATGTGTCTGGGCAAAATGCCATCAAACAAAACCATCAAATGGTTTTCTTACCAGTTTTTGGCTGATTTGAGAGACATTTCATTGCTTCATTGTTTCATTACTATTAATTAAAGTACAAATAATCAGCAACATTAAGAAAATACTTAGGTATTTTTAGGTACTGAAAGATTGTGTCCAAAGAAAAATAGGATCTAGATGTTAAGTCAGAAGGTGGCTAAGGACTGCCCTGATTTCCTGAGTTAGAGAAGACATGAATTAAAATCAAAGTCACCCTTGAATTCTTGGTTCTAAAGAAAGAGAGCAATGGGGAATGAGCAGTGCTTATTCATCAGGAAGAAATCCACATCTAATATTATTCGTAAGCTACACCCATGCTGCTTATTTCCATAGTCATCTCCTTTGTCTACTGGAAAACTAGCCACATTGAACTTCTGCATCAGATACAGTGATGGGTCTCAGCAATATTGATCAGCAGGCTTAAGGAAAGTACTAGTTTTATAATTCAGCCAAATTTTATTACTTTTCTGAAAGACACAATAGCAAGGCCAAGTAGAATTCTTTCCTTAAATAATGTTGCTATCAGCAGTGTTTACAAGGTGCAGACAAAGGGACATTCATGTGTGCATGCATAGCTGTTTCTGGGCTCTTGCAGACAGCCTGTGTTAAGCTGACACTGAACAGTCCCCATCACTTTAGAATCCAAGAATTTCGAAGTATTGGGAAAGGACTTTTTTTTCCCCTTGCAAAAAATAGTTCCTGGAGTTGGGGTGTAAGGCTGGTGCGAATGGATAATCTTTTCTGCCTATGTATCACTGATATTTAATTGATATACCAGTATATATCAGAACAGCAACAAAGATGATTATGGGATTGGAGGTTAAAACATATGAAGAACGGTACCAGGAATTGGGTATGCCTAGTTTAATGAAAAGAAGGAATAGGGGTGACATGATAGCAGCTGTGTTCCAATATCTAAGGGGCTGCCACAAGGAAGAGGGGGGGGGGTCAACCTATTCTCCAAAGCACCTGAAAAAACAATGGGTAGAAACTACTCAAGAAAAGAAGCAACCTAGAACTAAGGAGAAATTTCCTCACAGTGAAAATAATAAACTAGTGGAACAGCTTGCCTTCAGAAGGTGTGGGTGCTCCATACTGGAGGTTTGCAAGAAGAGATTAGACAGCAATTTTTCCAGAATGGTATAGGGTCTTCTGTCTGAACAGGGAGTTGGACTAGAAGATCTCCAAGGTCCTTTCCAAATCAGTTATTTTGTTCTTCTGATGTAGCTTTGAACTCAGCTATATAAAAGCAAATGTACAAAGAAGCACAAACAGCAGCTCAGTTGAAGATAGGTTGATTAGTCTTAGTGAGATTGGTTGCCATTTCAGTTAATTTCAGAATGGTTTAGAATTCTTTAGAGCCTAAAGGAAGATTTTTCTTTTAAGGCAATGTGTTGACATTCAGCAGCTGAATAAATCTAAGTCCATATGATCCTGAATAATTCACTTACACATCTTTGGTTACAAATCAGGCACCCTGCTACTGGGTGTGAAAGGAGTGATAATGTAATACAATTGAAATTCTCTCAGCCTGCTTCACTGCACTTTTATGATAAAGTCCTTTTCTCATTGTCTCTCCG
Organism: Grayia smithii; assembly: GCA_032468115.1. NCBI lineage: Eukaryota > Metazoa > Chordata > Lepidosauria > Squamata > Grayiidae > Grayia > Grayia smithii. The sequence continues at coordinate 72,482 of JANHFM010003978.1, forward strand.
CGATTCTCACTTGTCAAGTACTGCCTCCTGGACTGTCATTACAGAAGCTTGTCTGGTTTTGAAGTTTCAGATAGTAAATGTTAATAGATATAAGTTGTAGTTTCAAGTGTGCAAAATTGGAATGCTGGTCTTCATAATGTCATAATTAAAAGACAGTATTGGCTGATATAATTCTATTATACAATTGAAATATAAGGCCTGCTCTAATTTTTTTTGGGGGGGGGGGTATTAGAAACCTGTATCTATAGGATGCTTGCAATCCTTGAATCTATTTTTGCAACTTGCAAAGTCTTATTCAACTGAGTACTGTAGCTGACTTCCCACCATTTTGTTTGGCCAGTTGGTCATCACTATCGTCTAATGAGTAAGGCCCATACTCTAGTAGGGTTCTTTAAGCCAGCTCTCAGGCCTGCATCTGTTCCTCTTGGATGTCTGTCTATTCCCATGCCTATTCTTTTCCAGCAGGTGAGAAGAGCAAGAGAAAGATAGAGTATTCACCATCATTTCATCTTACCTTTGGACAGTATTATGGACTTGAATTCAGTAGGAGATTTGGTAGAAAACCAGAAAACTAAGGTATCTTTCTTTAGGTCAGTGGTATTAGAAATAACAATAGTTGAATGATTAACTGAGTTTGGGGTAGCTACTCTTCAAGAATGTTTAAGTTAAGGATTGTTCTACTCATATTCAGATTCACTTTTTGCTATATTAGAAAAGTAATTTCATGCACTTTTCTTGCTCTATACAAATATGAATATGGATGTGTAACATCTAGTCTGTTATTTATACTCCCAAGCTATGCAAATTTCTTCTTCCACCTTTCTAACATTGGCTGCTTGTCAATTTCCTTTTTATTCCTTGTGATACTCTTCATTTGCAGTGTTTTGGTGTACCTTTAAATAAAAATGTAATTAAAACAAGATGGGAGACAATTAGGAAGATAGTTTAAAAATATTACTGTATTTTTCGAAGTATAAGACGCACCTTTTTACCCCCAAAAAGAGGGTGAAAATCTGGGTGCGTCTTATAGTCCAAATGATAAAGTTTAAATCTTTTGACTATGCCCCATTTACTCCAGCAGTTTCTTTTTTTTTCTTTTTTTTTTGGAGAATAAAATAAAATTATCTATTTATTAAACTTGTATGCTGCCCATATTACCATAGGTGACTCTTAAATGAAAGAGTTACATTAAAATATAATATTGTGATTATATAAAAGTACATTAAGTGAACTGTTATGTACTACCAATTCTTCTCCAAAATAGTATGTTATGAACAGTTCTTAATAGAATATAAATATGAAGTTATTTTAATAGCCATGAAAAATACACCCAGTATATTTTAATACTTTCATTTAGTATAAACATGATATTTGAATAGTGCTATAGTTCTGAACCTCTGTATGTATTGATATTACTAAACTGAAAACTGTACATTGAGAAGGCACGTATCAGGTAAGAACCAACGTTCCATTTCTTCAATTATTTCTAAAAATATTAATTTGGAAACATCAATGTAGCATATAATTATAACTAACACTCAATGTCCCCCCAAAAATCTGATTTTCTAGATCCAACCTAATAGCTTGTAACTTTTAATATCTGATAATATTTCAAAATATTGTGCCTGTTGGGCCTCAAATGAATTATTTATGCCCTAGAATAGTGTCAATATTTCCTAGGCAATGTTTGGAATGGCAAATCTAACAAAATCAGCTTATCAAGAGTCTCTCTTAAAAATGAGATGGATGGCAAATAAATTTAATAAATAAATAAACGTAATTTACTTGCTATTTACTTTAAAACATGGTAAATCAGTAGTATAGCCTTGCTTTTGTGGCATTTGACATTGAAATTCAATGTTCATTATTTTCTTCATGACAGGATTGAGGAAAAAGGACAATTCCCAAGAAAACTTACAATTTAGTGTATTAATGGAAAGCTTGAAGCAGAGTTGGAACAGGATTGTCTGTAATCCAGAGAAACTTTTTACCCTCAGTCTCTGGCAATTAAGTTTTTTAATGGAGGTTGTGCATTTCGTTTATACATTTAGTTAAACATGATAGTTTTTCCACATCTGCTTTTAAAAACATAAAAAGCATAAAAGCAGTGGCTACTTTGAGGTAAATACTCTTTACCTTTGTTGTTACCCAATGAGAGCATGACCCTTCAGCACTGCAGCATCAGTTACGCCCTGCTCTCGGATTCTTCTAACACAGGTGTGTCAAACTCAAGGCCCTGGGGCCACATTTGGCCCGCAGGATGCTTAGATCTGGCCCATAGGGCTGCTGGAAATAGCAAAGGACCAACCTGTGGTGCAGTGGTGGGTTGCCCCCAGTTCAGTCCGGTTCACGCGAATAGGTAGCGGTGATGCTGTGATGTCACTGAACCGGTTCGCAGCGTCCCGGACCCTGGCCCACCCGCGCGGCCCAACTTACCTGTTTCTGAAAAAATCGGCAAAATTAGCGTTCTGCGCATGCACAGAGCGCTTTTTTGCCGAATTTTTTAAAATAAATATTTCTGCGCGGTAGCGTGGTTTACACGTGCGCGTGAGTGAAGCGAGCGCGCGCACGCAAATTTTACGCGCGTGCACGAAGAGAACCGGTAGCGAAGGTGAGTGGAACCCACCCCTGCTGTGGTGCCTCTGCCAGCGAAAACAGAGCTCAGGAGGGCAGCCCTACCGAACTCCATTTTCACTGGCAGAGGGTTTCAGGAGGCCATTACAGCCGAAAACAGAGCTCAGGAGCCCATTTTCTCTGGTAGGGCGCTTGGGCCACCACAGACACCCCGACACGTGATGTCAAGCTGGCCACACCCACCCCAGCCCCCCAAGGTCAAACACAACCCAGATGCGGCCCTCAGTGAAATTAAGTTTGGCACCCCTGTTCTAACACAAGCACAGACTTCAAAATAAAAGAAAGAAGAGGTATTTCCTCTTTTCCTCAGGGAGGAAAAAACCCACAACCAAAATAGGTGATTTGAGGCTATCATATAAAAGAAAACTGCTGCATAGGAAGGTACATAGGTACTCTTTGATTGACAGACTGTAAGTGAGAGAGGATATGGTTCACCTACTGCACTCATGATAATAATGTAAAACAAAGCATATGGTTTTTCTTTGGAAACTTTCTGAGCAATAAAGCTTAGTCTAAAAGGCATAGTGAAAATATTTTTCCATGGTGATAAAATAGAGGCAGTTCTGTCTGGTTGGATAATGATGATTGGATAATGCTGGGTTCTTACAAGAAGGTAATGTGCACCATTTATTTGAGATACTTCTGCAAAGCATAGTCTGCCCTCATACTCATATTCCTATTAAAATATAACATGCCCATTAAAACATTCTGCATTCATTCTACAGATACAGAATTGTCTGTGTTATGCTCAGTAATCAATTGTTGATCATTAAATTACTTACCAGTCATATCAAATTAACACTTACTACTTTCTCCTTCTTTAGTATATTTGACTAAGATATGGATATGTATGTTAAGTACAGCATTGCTCTACAGAAGTAGAAGCCTTGCCATCTCAGAATTCTTTTCAATGGTCAGGCTAGCTGTGGAATTCTGGGAGTGGAAGTCCACACATCTAGAAATGGCCAAGGTTGGCAACACTGTCTTATAAAAGTCAAGAAACCAGAATATATCTTTTTTTTAAAATACTCAATTTACATTATTCAAAAAGATGTCCATTGAAACCAGAAAACAACTTTTCTCTCATACAGATAATACTTTTTAAATTAGGCCAACTACATCATCTTCCCCATCTGCCACATTCATGAACCAAAAGTGTACTAACCTTTCCTCAACACTGCAATCTTAATTTTAGCTGCAGTTTTCTTTAGGCCTCTTAGATTCTATAGCCCTAGATGCAGCTTTTAACTTGCCTTCTATCATATCGCTGTCTTAAAATAATTTTCTTCTTGTACTCGGGTGATTTACTTGAACACTAAATATTTGAACATTTTAAGCAAGTATAGGCAGAAACAACTCCACTTCTATGTTAATATTTAATTTTTAGTTTAATTTAATTTAAACTGGTTCTTAAATAACACCCAGTAAGTTAGAGTGATTACAAATCGTTAAAGTATGCAATTAAACAGCAAATATTCTGTTCAAAGATAATCTGCTGGTAGTCTGCTTTATATTCTAGATCTGTATATGAACATGGAAGTCAAAGGAACTTGAGTTATATCATACCACAAGCTGCTATTTTCAATAAAAGAATTATCCTATTCATTTAGAGGATTCTTGACAAAGTTTTCGAGACATTAATTTGTCAGAATTACTTCTCATTCTCATACATCATCATATATTTTCGCAAAAGATTAGTACAGTAACCAATTTTATGTTAATGCTGTTTGACCTCCTTCTGTAGCTACATTTGTAAAATTGTTTCTCACAGCTTATTTTGGAGTGTGTAATGTCTACGTTTTGGCATCACAGTAACAAATCTAAATGTTCCAGAAAACAAGGAAAGAAAGAAAACCTCTCAACAAAGATGAATAATGAAAAAAGTTCATTGCTGTGCCAAAGCATTAATAGCTTCTTCTTAATTGCCATTAGTCTTCCTTATCAGAAACCAAGAAACGTTCATTTATCCAGGTTTTTTTTTTTCTTTATTCTTGGGAGAGGAAACAAATTAATAGTCAATAGGACTGCCTTGGCATTGTTAATTTGGAAGCAGCACTTTATCATATAGATATAAATATGTATCTGTACATTGTATATTTAATATATACACAATATATAAATTATACGTGCATACATATGCGTACATAAAGTAAATGTTATCTTTCAACATTACATAGGTTACATTAAGATCAAATTACTCTTCTCTAGTAACACGATGCCTTTTGTATTTATGCAAAGTTGTAAAATAGTAAAGATTGTTCAAGATTAAATATATTTCACTTAAAGCAATTGTTTTTAAATTCCTAATTTTATCTTACTCCTTTTACTAAATGCCACTCTAATTAGCTCTGCCTTGTTCCATAATCAGACAAAAACAATTCCCAGGAAAAATCTCATTTTAACTGCTGCCTTCAAATGGAGACGTTTCCAACTAGCCTCTATGAGCACATCCAGCTGTGAAGTGGCAACTTGCACTATCAGTCTAATGTCAATGAATTATGTCCAGAAGGCTTTACAAAACATCCCTGCATTTCATCCTTCAGCACCAAGTTTTCTTCAGTTTTGCTTTTTTACGCTGGGAAAATGGAAATTCAACTTGGTTCTTTAAAGTGAGACTTTACTTTAGGTTTGGGGGGTGGTGGTTTTATTGATGGTATTGATGGGAGGAGCTGTGGGGGTACAGTGATTAAAATGCATTATTACAGGCTAACTCTGCCAACTGCTGGGGGTTCAATCCTCACTGTCTCAAGGTTGACTCAGCCTTCCATCCTTCCAGGGTTGGAAAGGGGGACCCAGAATGTTGGAGGCAATATGCAGACTCTGTAAACCCCTTAGAGAGAGCTGAAAAGCATTATGAAGCAGTGTATAAGTGCTATCGTTGCTGCTGTCTGCAGTACCAAAAAATGCATCACAGGCGTAAAAAATCACCTACTGATCAAGAATAAATATAATGAACTTGTATGTGACTAATATCAGATTATAGGTTGCTTTCACAATCCTTCACAATTGAATAAAGGAAAAATACTTATTTTCAAAAGGGAAGAATTTAGTTATGACAGAAAGTCTTTGTTACTTAGACCCGTATCAGCAGGTGCCAAGCAATTTAAATATCAAGCAAAAATGTTCCTCTACTCCAAATTATTTTTATGGTTAATTTATACCTTTATACCTAAATGCTCATACTACTCTGAATAGGCACTTTTACATTTTTACTTTCTAATTTCTTTTTCTACTATATCTTAATGTATACTTTTTTTTTTTGCTTTGCTTTGCTTTTTTACTGGTCCTAGTATTGTAAGTCACTATTTAAATCAGTGGATTCCAGTAATTGGCTAAATTAAAAGGACATAAAAAAATAAGAATAATAGTTTCATTTCCCAGTACATTAAAATACAAGAGTTGCAGATTGTGTTAATTGCCTTTTATAATAGGGTTGGTTCTGGTTAGTGCTTGCAAGGGATCCATCAATAATCTGCAGGATTATAAAGGCGAAGTCAGTGACAAACCAGTTTCTTTCTGTTGTGGAAAAAGCTATTTGGCTGTGTTCATAAAATCACCAGGAGTTTGGGTTAAACTGGGAGACTTTATCTTTCAATGAAAGCCGATCCTCATCAATTCAAGATTAGTTTGTGTTTATTTTAGCTTTCCAGCTGTAGTTATTTCCATAACCTAGACTAGATAGCATATTAACATTATATATGAAATGTGAAATGTACAGATACATAAGTGGAGAAAAGTTTAAGAAAACTGCACACTCTCAGAGCTGAATAAATGTAAATCTGTTTTCTCAGCCTCCTACCCCATTTTCATGCTGTCAAATTTCTACCTCTTTCGTTTTTCTGGAAAGGAAAGGGAGCAGATGGGCTAGAGACAAAGAAGGCGAACAGAAAACCAATAAATTTTCCATTCCAAGAACTTTCATTCTGGCTTTATAAAAAGTTATATTGTGAAAGGGCTTTAGATCCTTGCATTGCTTACCCATCTTCAATATTCTAACTTTCTTTACCATGTCACTTACATTTAGTAACTCATCGAAGTTTTGTCTGAGCAACAAAAACATCCTGGTTCATTATGATGAAGTGTGATAATAAGGAAGTAGCAAATACTATTAGATTCAAATTTGTAGCAAAATTAATAGTTTCTAATAAATTTGTAAAATGTACTAAAGAACCACTAATTATCTGGTTCCTATTTTTCCTCCCTAACCTCACCGTTACCTTAATAACAATCTGAGGACTCAAGCAGGTATTTGTTCCTCCTCTGAATTTAAGGGTCTTTAGCATGCATCTCCTAATCAGTCACCTTGCACATACTAAGTCATACTGCAAGATCGTTCAACCAACTAGAGAAAACGGAATATGGTTTTGAAAGGGTGGAAAGTCCACATCTATCCAATACAACTATTGCTAAGAATTCTGAGAGCTGAAGTCTACACATCTGAAAGTTGTTCAGCGGTGTGACTTTATGATTTATATGTCATTAATGATGATGATGATGTTATCCATTCAGTCTTTTCCAACTCTTGGTGATTCTATGGACCAGGTGTCTCTATCGGGATGGGTTCCACTTACCTTTACTACCGGTTCGCAACAGGAGCGCACATGCTTCTGCGTATGCACAGATCGTCGATGATGACGTCTGGGCGGATGGGCAGAGCCTCCTGCCACTTTTACTAAAGGTTCACAAGAACCGGACAGAACTGGGAGCAACCCACCACTGGTCTCCACGTCTTCTGATCTTACACTAGTTCTTTGAGGAGTTCTATGCTTTGGCTGGTGTCAACTTTGATGATGTCCAGCCACCGTGTTCCTTGGTGGCCTGGTTTTCTTTTACCACTAATTCTTCCAAGTATAATTGCTTTTTCCAGTGAATTCCTCTACATGACATGGCCAAAATATTATCTGCCATCTGCTTTAATTTTTATGTTCACATATGCAATGTACATATGTGAGAGTAATTTGTGCTTTCCTCTCTGGAAAGAGCATAATGTGGGCATTTTAGTGTCCCTCATTTGTTTCCCACAGAATGTAGTAATCAGCCAGATGCCCAACCAAGAAATAGTAGTACAAGATTGTTAACTGCAGCTGGTAACTGGATCTAAGTAAATAGAAATAGTTCCATGGAGTGAAATAAGATAAGACAAACAGGATCACCAGATAAAGTCTATGAAAATAAAGTTCTACAAAGTAATTTTCCTTATTCTTTTGCTTTTCTTAGGAACTGTGTGTGCTTATGTTATATTGTATTTTATGAGTACAAATAATTTTTCCAACGATAAAGTCAAGACAATGCAATGTTCTCTGAAATATCCCATATAAAAAGCCTCACAGTAATATTTCAATTAAATATAAAGCCCTTAGAAGTTAAATAAATGAAAATTGGCTCCATCTCTCAACATTGCTTTATTGATCCTCTGTGAGAAAATAATCAGTTCTGTTTTATGAATATTAGTAGAACTTACTCCTTTTTAAAAGTTACTTTTATAAATCCTGGAGGTTTTTTGCTGTGAAGATACCTGTATATTACAACAATATAACATATTTTGTAGCTAGGACTATGCATTCAAATGTGTGTGTCCTTGAAAAAACACCTTTCTCTCCTTACACTGTCCTTTCCAGGCGAGACTGGGAAATTAGAAGGGTCAATTATTGTATGTTAACTATAATGTTTGTCCTGAAATTTCAGTCAGTTGCTATCTTCACTTTTTGAACAATTTAGTCAGTCCATAATTGCAGCAGTTACTTCTTAAATTATACCTAAATTATCCTCTTTTTAGATTGTCGTCATCCAGATAGTACACTATCCATGGGCTTACTCAAACTTGATGATTGCCAGATACAGACAATAAAAACATCTGCTGTAGATAAGAATTCATATTTATTTTAATAACAACGATATTTATCTGTGAAATAAACCCATCAAATATTCAGGCACTATTTTTAAAATGTTATCCGTAAGAAGTTATTGTAACAAATTGCCTCCCATACTTTGTCAACAGAAAATAGTTTTGAATTTTAGAATTTCAGAACATTGAGAAGATATATTTATTTGGATCTTACATTACGTTGATTATTTAATACTGATTTCATTTCACAAGACTCTTGTGCCAATATGTCAAAATCTATTTACCCTAAATAGTAATGAGGGCCTTTTGCAATCTGGCATTTTATGAAAAATTATCAGTTTCTTAATCTTGCAATAGTGATTTGTCATTATATGAAAACTATTTTTCCCTCAGTTGTGTGCTGGAATATACCTATATCCACGTCTTCTAATTTTTCAATATTTATGTTTAATTTACAATCATCCACTTAATTTTCCTCTTTGAGTACAACTCCATTGTTCGCTGACATGTTTAGATCCATACTCCTTAGTTGCATTCTCTGTAAATCACTTGATTACTCGGATGACAAAATGGTGTCTGCATACAAAAATACACACATTTTCAAATCCCCAGCCCACACACTTGTGTCATCAAGAAAAGGTTAATATGTATTAATCTAGCCATTCTCAACTGAGCGTCTGTGGAACTCTTAGGTTCTAGGAGAGGTCGCTGAGGGTTCTGCAAGAGATAATGATAAAAAGAATAATAAACATTGTTTTTGAAACTTTGCTCACTGTGGAATGCTAGCTATAGATACGTTTTTGTAAAGATCCTCTGAAACCTAAAAAAATATTTGAAATGTTCCACCAGAATAGAAGAGTTAAAGGCTATATTAATCTTTAAATACATCAAATTCCTAAGGAGCACTACACATCTTTGCCTTACTCATAGTTCAATTTAGAACTGTCCGCTAAAGTTTCCATTTATTCTCATGCATGCTTAACTACAGGTAGTCCTTGATTTACCACAGTTTGTTTAGTGATTGTTCAAAGTTATAATGGCACTGGAAATAAGTGACTGATGATTGTTTTTCACACTTACGATCATTGCAGCACCTCCACGGTCACATGATCAAATTCAGATGAGATAAGAGTAATGATACCCCAAAAATTAAAATAAAGTTAATATAAGATTGAACTTAATTTGCTCATAGATATGTTGCAAGGTTTAGGAAAGTACAGAACAACTTGCTTACTGCTTAATGACTCATGTGCCCTTTCTAATGGAACAAATTTCTTCTAACGGATGAGGTACCGAAGGTGACAGATGGTGTAAGATAAGACCCTATACGGGATAACTTCTCCTTTCTTGTATCCTGTTTGAACTCCCTCCCCTAGGTCAAAATAACGGTTGAATAAGAATTAGTAAGAATTGTAGGATATAAAAGACAGACCTTGGGCATAGCTCGGAGTTCAGAATTTGTCATGCTAATGCTCTGAACCATTTGCGCAAATAAACCTGTGTTCTCCAACCTTTGTGGTCTTGTCTCCTGAATTGGTAATACGAGTCTTCTGCTACAACACAATCTAACATTCAGACCAGCAGTGGGTTCCACATTTTGTTGCTACCGGTTCTCCCCATATGTGAACTCTTGCTTCATGCATGCGCGCACCTTCCATGCATGTACCTGGCAAACATTCCATGGACGTCCTTTGCTTACATGCACATCTTCCATGCATGCACCTGGCCTCAAAACCATGCCTAAATAGGATGGCATAGAGCCGGAGTGGGTGGGAGGGTTCAACCGTGATCTCTGCTACTGGTTCGCCCAAACCGGGATGAACCAGCTGAATACCACCTGTGATTCAGACCTGTCACTGCATGGTGGAAGCTTCATCCCTAGTTCTCAAATTGTTCTTTTATTGTTATTTCAAGAATAGACTGGACAAGCACCAGTCACAAAGAAGAGGGGGTCGATTCTCCAAAGCAGCTAAAGACAACGCAAGAAGCAATGGATGGAAACTAATCAAGGAGAGAAGCAACCTGGAATTAAGGAGAAATTTCCTGACAATTAATCAGTGGAACAACTTGCCTCCAGAAGTTTGTGCTCCAATATTGGAGGTGTTCAAGAAGAGATTGGGCAACCGTTTGTCTGAAGTGGTATAGGTTTTCCTCATTGGTGGGTTGCTCCCGGCTCGGCCCGGTTCGCACGATCCGGTAGCGGTGACGGTGTGATGTCACCAAACTGGTTCTCCAAGGGCATGAGCTGCGCCCACCCACGTGTCCATACTTGCTTTTCTCTGCTCTGCACATGCGCAGAGTGCTTGTTTCAAGTTTTTTTTCCTGGTAGAGTAGTAAATGCGCATGTGTGGAGCAAAAGTGCATGCATGCAAAAGCGCGTGCATGAAGAGAACCAGTAGTAAAGGTAAGTAGAACCAGTAGAACCAGAACCAGTAGAACCTTTGCTACCGGTTCTGTAGGTGCACGTGCTTCACGTGTGTTCGGATCGCCCATGCGTTCGGTGCGTGCGTGCCGAACGGGCGCTCCTGTGCATTCACAGAAGCTTTGTAAAGCTTTTTTAAGCAAAAAAAAGCTCAAAAAAAGCTTCCTGCGCATGCGCGCCAGCGCACTCCATGCGCTGGGCGCAGGGACAAGTAAGTACGGGCGCGCGGGTGGGCTTCGGTCCGGGACTGTTAGAACCGGTTTGGTGACGTCACAGCGTCACCGCTACCTATTCTACAGAACCGGACCAAACCGGGAGCAACC
>JANHFM010003978.1:106792-118970 GCA_032468115.1 Grayia smithii
TGGAATATGATTATCTTGAAACTCCAAAAAAAGTGGTGTTATTAGCCATCAAACCTCAAAAATACACTTTTCCCAAAAGGTTTCCACAATTTTGGCCGCTACTGTACATCTTGTCTCCTAAGCCATTTAACATCACTCAAACCACTAGTAGAGGTTGCTCCAAGTTCAATGACCAATAATCCTTCTTTTTTGAAATGTTTGAATATTCATTTGATTTATAGGCTGCCTGACTCCATCATGACTCTGACATAAAACAATAATATAAAATAACCCCTGGAAAGTAACACATTTGACTGAACTCCAAAAAGCTGCCCAGAATCGCCTTGTGGTGAGATGGGTAGCAAATAAATTAAACTAAATTAATAATTAAATACATAATTAAATACCATTGACAAATAGTATTTGCAAATCATCAAACTCATACTCAGGGCTTAGATTAAAGCAGAGTTCAGAAAAGCATCTCTTGCTATTAGAAAGGGTTATATCCCACTGGACAATCACTGCGTTCAGTAGTTTATTTTAAGTAGTCTTTCGTATAGATGTGTGGGTCTGGTTTTTTTTTTTAAAGTCATTTGGCCTGGAAATAAGTATATACTGTAAATCCTACTGCTTGGAGAAGCCAGAACCTTGCACCATGAAGAGTATTTGAAAGCACTAGTAACTTGTCTGCAGAAGGGAGAGTTGAAGAGCAAACATTGACTCATTCGTATTGTTGCTGACAATTAGGAACACATTACCAGGCTGCATTTCTGAACTTGAGGAAAGCTAAATCTGTTTCTCCATGTGTAGCAGAACCTTAGACTAAGCCAACAAGCTCTGGGGGTGTGGATGAACCTGATGGCTCTTTTGAACTGTCTTTATTTCAGTTATACCTAGCACTCTAATGGATTAAAAAGAATAATTTACACTGTTATCAATTCTATTTCATCTTTACCACAGTTAAATGCTCTCACTATTGATCTCAGCCATTGCAGCACATAGAATATTTAGCTGCTAAATCATGCAAAAGGTGCTCCGTTTTACTTTGCATCAATTACAAGCTGTCTGCATTCAGCCAATTAATTTTACCTAGTGTTGCCGGAAGTGTGCCAGATCTTCCAAGGAGAGAGATGTACACTGGTGTCTCTTCTCTGCCAGCTATACAGCATTTCCAGATGATTTCTTGTGCATGAAGAAGAGATGGAGGAGTCCGTCTCTCTGCCCTGATCCATTGCTCTAATGGAACACAAAGTCTTTGGGACAATGACTCACCATAATATTAGGAGAAGATGCCTCTGGATGTTAATGCCCAAGTATTGGACACAAAAAATCTTGATGGATAGTAAAAGTCAATATTAATGGAGACCTCTGATGACAACGCTTGCATTTGGGGGACTGACCAGCAAGAAGACTAAGTGGTTAAAGGTATGAATGGAATGAAAGAATAAACAATTGTTATAGCTCTGTGGACCTAGATTTGACCTGAAGATAATCTAACCTGGATTTTGTTTGTTCATTTATAATATCTTTTATAGGTCACTCCATTCCATTTGTCTCCAAGTAGTTTACAAATGATTCAATGAACAAAATAAAACTAAGAAACAATCTCAAAAGCCATAGGAAAAAAAGCAAATCAAACTAGGACTGAAGTCTCAAATAAAAACCAACCACCAGAACTCACTCTTCAAGGGTGTCACAAACAATCAATTCCAAAATAATAATAAGAAAAATAAAAAAGATCAGGTAATAAATATATGTAGGGAAATGTGGGTTTCACATGTAAACTTCCATGAGTCTGTAGTAGGTCAGATAGTAAATATTTGGGATAAATAAGAAATTAACAAGAACTGAAGGAGTCCTTTGGGAGTTGGGCGGCATACAAATTGAAATAATAATAATAATTTAAAAAACATATATTGCAAAGTATGAACTGGTCTCTTCTAGGTCAACAGTCTCCAATTTTTCTGGTTCCATGGACCGCCGGCGGCAGCAGCAGACTGAGGGCAGAAGGGAATAGTTTTGCACATGCAACCTAGTTCCTTTCACCTGCAAATGAAGCTTTGGGCAGTGGCCCGCTGTTTACACAGCCCAGTTCCCAATGGGCCACAGACCCATTGGGAAGTGTTAATACCACTTTATAATGCCTTGGTAAGGCCACCCTTGGAATACTGCATCCAGTTTTGGTCACCACAATGTAAAAAAGATGCTGAGACTCTAGAAAGAGTGCAGAGAAGAGCAACAAAGATGATGAGGGGACTGGAGGCGAAAACATATGAAGAACGGTTGCAGGAACTGGGTATGTCTAGTTCAATGAAAAGAAGGACTAGGGGAGACACGATAGCAGTATTCCAATATCTCAGGGGCTGCCACAAAGAAGAGGGAGTCAAGTTATTCTCCAAAGCACCTGAGTGCAGGACAAGAAGCAATGGGTGGAGACTAATCAAGGAGAGAAGCAACCTACAACTAAGGAGAAATTTCCTGATAGTTAGAACAATTAATCAGTGGAACAACTTGCCTCCAGAAGTTGTTAAGAAGAGATTGGAAGTTTTTAATGGATAACCATTTGTCTAAAGTGGTGTAGAGTTTCCTGCCAAGGTAGGGGTTGGACTAGAAGAGTTTGGAAGTTTTTAAGAAGAGACTGGATAAACATTGGTGTAGGGTTTCCTGCCAAGGTAGCGGGGTGGACTAGAAGACTTCCAAGGTCCCTTCCAACTCTGTTATTCTAGACCAATACCGGCCCAGGGCTTGGGGACCCCTGATCTAGGTTGTTGTGGGTGCTTATGAAAGTAGCAATCCACAGGTTGAAGATCGTTGCATGTCATGATTTTATTAATCATTTTAATTAAAAAACCAGATGAATTCTAGGAAAATATGTGTAGCATTTTGAATGAACATGATGGGGGAGATTATTCCTTTAGTGAGAAGTATGAATGGATGGGAACAAAATTTGACAATCCTTTTAGACACTTCTGTAGAATATGGCAATCTGATGCCAAGGCTTCAAGTTGGCCTAATAGATTAATAGGCAAAGGGGTTATTATTCGAAGTGCCAGATTACAAAGCAAACATAGCAATATAAATTATATTTTTCCAATTGTTCCATCCACACAAGGTCACGAGCAATTTTCTGGAATGAAATGTTATTAATTGCAGATCCAGGTAGAACAAAACATTAAGTCCAAGCAGTAACATCATTCTTTTAATGTGGTAACAGAAAGAGTGGAATTGAAGCAGATACTAAGGGGAAAAAATAATGAAAAGAAAGGCATACAAGCTGAATGTTGAGGACTGTAAGACAACAGCAGTAGATGGTATAATGCGACCATGAATATGAATTTGGTTTGCTTATGAAGTGCTTGAATTTTTTTTGTTTGATATATGTTTGAAGACTACACCTATATGGCTATCAACTGAAAGTATGGGTAATCCTCAACTTGCAATGATTTGTTTAGTGACCACTCAAAGTTACAAAAAAAGTGACTTAAGACAGTTTTTCACACTTATGACCACTGCAACATCCCATTAGGAGATGACACTGTCTGATAGCTTTAATAATATTCCTATCTACCTACTTTGCCTGTCAACTTCCATTAAATATCCCAAATGCAGGCATTACAGGTAGTCCTCGACTTACAATGATTCATTTAGTGACCATTCAAAGTTACAATGGCACTGGAAGAAAGTGACTTATATCTGTTCATTTGTTACTGCCATTTGTCAGAAATGGTGTAGGGTCTCCTGCTTGGGCAGGGGGTTGGACTAGATGACCTACAAGGTCCCTTCCAACTGTGTTAATCTGTTTAATTTTCCCATCCACACCAAACTATGGCATAAACACAGCCTGGCAATTTTTTCCCACCAAGTTCCCATAACGATTGTCCCCAGGTTGCTCAAGAATACAATTCAGCTCAGCAGTTTGAAAAGGCCCAAGATATATAAAACATATAATGCTTGGCACCCACTATTTAGAATTGAGGTCCGTTAAAGATGGAAAATATTCTAATTTAGCTTAAGAGTTCTGATTCAATTCTAATTTGGACCTCTAATTAGAGATGTATTGAGGGGACGACATTAGGGCAGAGAGGAGAGAAACATGCTACATGCTGATTGTATGGATTGAGAAACTTGTGTGGCAAGACTACACTTAAACCAGTGGTGAAATCCAATTGTTTTTACTACCGGTTCTGTGGGCATGGCTTGGTGGGCATGACAAGGGAAGGATATTGTAAAATCTCCATTCCCACCCCGCTCTGGGGCCAGCCAAATGTGGTATTTGTCAGTTCTCCAAACTACTCAAAATTCCCGCTGCTGGTTCTCCAGAACCTGCTGGATTTCACCTCTGACTTAAACTTGTTTCTGGCACATTTAACACCATTCTCCAGGAATTTGAAAGGGATGGATAGTTGTGGCCAGGATGCGGTAAAATGGCCACAGAGCCTAGGGAAGGAAACCAGTGGTGGTTTTCACATATTCTTACCACCGGTTCGCTACACGCTCCTTCCACGTATGCGCCCAGCCTTCCACGCATGCACTTTGCTCATGTACGAGCTTTCCGTTCATGCGCCTGGCCTCAAAAGCATGGCTAAATAGGATGGCATTATGGCAGGGGGGGGGTCACCGCTACCAGTTTGCCCAAACCAGCTGAATACCACCTCTGAAGGAGACCTTCCTATGCCAGCATGAAGTATTCTAGAAGCCTTTTGCTATTCATTACTCCCTCACCTTCAAGGCAGATGCTTGAAAAGATTCCAGCACTAGAAGTATGTTGTCAATTACCCCTCTATTAACCTGTACAAGAAATGGGAAAGTAGCTAAAATCCACCACCATCACCCCCCTTTCCACAAAAGAAAAGGGGGGGTCTAGTTTTTTCATATACAACCAGCTTGTGCTGCTTTTTCCCACTTTAGGATTATATCTCCTTAATGACAAAAGATCTGGGCCATTTTTTAAAAGTCTGTTTACTGAAATCCACAGAGGTATCTTACAGCAAGAATGTGGAAACCAGTGTTCTCTAGTGCAGAGGTCTCCAACCTTGGCAACTTTAGGACATGTGGATTTCAGCTCCCAGAATTCTGGGAGTTGAAGTCCACAAGTCTTAAAGTTGCCAAAGTTGGAGACGCCTGCTCTAGTGGATGTTTTTGATCCCAACTGGAGATGGAATTGATCAAGTGGTGGCTCCGATTGTGTTGCTGCTGCTGCCACAGTCACCCATCACTCTTAAGCGGTCTTGAACTTCTGCCATTCTGCAAAACAGGAATATTCTTTGCATACCGATACAATTTATTACTGTTCCATGGTGTATTTTGGCTTTGGCTTTATTTGCCTTACTGTAACTGTCAAGATAATCAAGACAAACTAATTACACAGTGGCCTAGGGATCACCTAAGGAGTGCTCAATTGAGTCTGAGAAACATAACACCCAAAGCAGGACAACCAACGTGTTATTCTTTCTGGGTAACCAGCTGAGATGAATGCAGTGGTTCTCCAAGTTTTGGGAGAAAGAAAATGGATGCTTTTAACAAATGTGTTTCTAAATTGCCGGTGGACAGCAGCCCAGGAGGAACAGCTGTCTTCTCTCTCATGGTTCTTCAATCTTGGGAAGGGATGCGGTTTGAGGAAAAAGGCCTACAGTAGAAGAAGCGGTGTCCATTAAAACAGTTGTTACCCAAGTCAAATTCCACTTTTTGCCCCGACAACTTGACAGGACATCTGATTCCAAACCCATTTACTGGAAAATAAAAGTTCTTTTAGTTTAATAAGAGCTCCTTAATTGAAGGCTTCCTGACTTAAAGGGAGCCATGCAATTTACTCCATTGCGGCATTTTGCACTGTTTTATTCATTATTTTGTGCACAGTTCTGCCTATGTGGGAAAAGTAGGAATGCTGTGGTTATTTTGCATAGTTAGCACCCTTCAAAAAGGTTTAAAAAAAACCCTCATTTTCAGTTCCATCCTATTATCCAGGCTTGATGACTAGGATTGGGAAATTTCCACCATATTCCTTTTAAGGACTTCAAGGTGGGGAGGAAGGGCCTTGAGCCCCAAGGAACACAACTTCCTGACTCATACAAGCTAGACCACCCACACCGCCAATATTATATACAACCTCATTTGTCTCTGAGTAATGGACTTTATCCTAGTCTAAAGAAATAAGAGATGACACAATGCTTTTGTTTTGAAGGCTGAATCTATGAATGTTTCCTTTTTCCATAATCCAAAGTAGCAGCTCTAACTTAGTTGCCTTTTGAAGACAGCCATAACTAGAACAACATGGCAAAAAGACGGTGCAAGACTACATATTGTCAAAATTTGTTGCAAAAATCAAATCTAGCAAGCACACAAAGATAACTGATTCAGCAGGATTCATTCACTTCTCTTTATATACAATATAACAAATGAAGTAGATGTACAATACCAACAGCAGAGGAGAGAGCAGTTTTCAGTTTCAATTCAGCAGACTAGTTTGCAGCTTCACAGCTTAATACAGACCCATTGGCTGACCCAGCTGCTATGCCTATTCATTGGCTGGCCATGTCTCCATTCCAGTTCGTGAATATTTTGACACATATACAGTATGCAATGATATGAAAGGAAAGCTTAGGTCAGCTAACTAGCCTAACTTGTCCTAGTCCGGAATAGACAATGGAATCTACTTGAGCCAGAACTGAACCATCAAACAGGACTCAGAACAATTTTTACATGATCCTGAGAAATCTGATATTGAAAAGAAAAATTCATGTATCCAGGAAGACAAAACATAAATTGCAATAATAGACGGGACCCAGGAGGTGAGCCTTCTCTGCCATGGAATATCATATTCCCCCAATGAGACTGACGTCCAAGCCTTCTGATTTTCCAGAAATCCTTTAAACCCTGGTTTTGTCAGGCTTAGACTATGTAGCATGGGGATCCTGTGAAAAGGCTATATTGTATTTAAATAGGATCTTGAAATCATTCTCCCATGGTTTAGTTATAGTGTTTTGTTTTTAATTGTTTTTTTTTATTGTACGCTCCCTAGAATCAACATTTGTAAGATGGACAGCTAATATAAATTTGATGCCTAAAATGATTTAAACGAGCAGCCTCAAATGACCATTCCACATGGGAAAGCACTCATAAATCAAAGGTCATCTGTCAGTCTTCTGCGATGGAATCCTCCAAATTTCCCAGGATTTCCCAGGGTGGGTTTAGGCATGCTGACACTGGCAGTCCCATATCCAACAGCAAGCAAGTTGGAGAAAATTATCCATCCAGCAAGCCATCCGATTGACTTCACTATTTGTACCTTTCAAAACAAGCCGCTTGTGCAGTCTAGACCAGGGGTCGCCAACCTGGGCAACTTTACGACTTGGGGACTTTAACTCAAATATGCTGGCTGAGGAATTCTGGGAGTTGAAGTCCACAAGTCGTAAAGTTGCCCAAGTTGGAGACCCCTGGTCTAGATGATCAACCAACAAGGTGATGTCATGTTGGGTGATGAATAACTGAGAAATGGTTCTCAAATGCCAGGTATTGTTGTATGTTCCTCAGCAGAGTAGCGAAATGGAGTAAAAACAATGGGCGAGCTAGTCCTAGATCAGTGTTTCTCAACCTTGGCCACTGGAAGATATGTGGACTTCAACTCCTAGAATTCCCTAGCCAGCTCTGCTGTCCTAGATGATCCAATTAGAATAAACTAACATCATAGCCAGTTTTATTATCTCCACCCATGTATTCAGTGCAACACAGTAACTTTAAAAGCTAAATAAGAGTTTATCTTTCCACCAGCATTGCTTGTTTGTTTTGGTAGAGTCAAGATCAACTTTTGCTACAATGCTGTTTGCTATGCTGGTCTAACAGATCTGATCTGAATTAATCAGATTTGATATGATACTGTTTATTGTTCCAGACACCTTTAAGCATGAAACTGATTTATTGGAGAATTATGTTAACTCGAAATGTGCAACATTCTTCAGCAAAGTTCTGGCTGGTTTTTTTTTTCCAAGCATGTATTTAAATGAGTGTGAGTTTTGCAAAGGCATATCCTGATGGAGCTGGCAACCTTCTTTAATTTCAGGTTTTGTCACCTTTAGCTATCCACAGCACTCTTGACAAAGTAAATATAGAACTTCTAAAGGGAAAAAATGGGGAATATATTGTGTGGTGCATGGTGGTACAAAATATGGATCCACCCTGGGCCAAACATAACTATTTCAAAGGAGATATTGTAGTGGAGAACTGTGCTAGTCTAAGAAATCTGGAGGTACCTTTTCAAACCAAAACCTTTTATTAAAAAGCATACACTTCAATGAGCTGCAGCTGCTTATTTTTAAAAAAATAAAATTTGTTAGTCAAAAATGATGCTACCGGACTTCTTTTCATTTCAATGGAGAACGTCATTACATCATCTTCTACAAAGTAATTGGGTACCACCACAGCCATTTCCTAGAGTTTTACCAATCCAATTTATTATTTCAATGAAATGATTAGAAATTACTCAAAGTAATTACACCTTGGATAATTAGAGAGCTTGAACATCTGGCAGATGGATTTAAGATTTCACAGAGCATCTGCGTAATGCTTTAAGTATTACTACAGCAAGGAAGTGACCATTGGAACACCCACTGGTACTGCTGACCCAAATGACAAAGCTGGCCTTCAAAAATGACCTTTGGCCAATGCTCCTAACCATGGACCTGCTTACACCATCAGTCTGGTTTAGGAAGCAGAATACCATTTCAATATCATGCAGTGATGCTCTTCACACTCGGAATGCTAACTTAATTTACTAACAAACCATCAAAAAAACCATAGCCTAACTTAGCCTAACACAGCAGGCTAAGACAAAGATACAAAGCATTCATTTGGTTTAGATTTAACCATTGTGGTTTTCAAACCACTATTTGTGGTTTAGCATGATTTGTGAACACAGGCTGAAGATGCATCAGATACTCAAAGCAATTTAAGGTGGATTCCTAATCATTGCCTACTACTGGATGAAACCATGCCAGAGGAGCAGATAAGCAGGTAGATATGTCAGGTCATGAGTTTGGAAGCCTTACCATGGAGTAACTATACACCAGCAATCATTTGCAGAAGTCAAGTTCTGATAGCATTTAAGAGTTTACTTCAAGTAGGTAGTTATTAATTCCGCAAAAATGGGGTTCCTATCATCCTACTCAGAAGTAAACAATTTTTATTTCTTGAACAAGAAAAACATAGCAAGCAGTTGAGCAGCTTTTTCTTCCTTCTCTTAAATGTATGTTATTGTTATTGTTGTTAGTTGCGAAGTTGTTTCCAATCCATCGCAACCCCATGGACAACATTCCTCCAAGCTTTCCTGTCCTCTACCATCCTTAAATGTGTAGAGGCCCAAAATTATGGGGACAATTCCTCCATTGTTACCTGATTTGCAAAATTTCCCTGGGGTGGAAGTTTTTAAAAACAAAAGGCTTAATAGAATATCACCAACAAGAATCAATTGAGACTTTTGTTTCCTTCTACAAATAGGAAGAGAGAAGATTTAGAAATCCAGTATCCATGACAAAGCCTTTCTGCATCCTCAGCTATGAGTGCTGGTATCCATCAGGTTCAAGATGCTGAATCTAAAGTAGTATTTCTCAAACTTGGCCACTTTAAGATGTGTGGACTTCAACTCCCAGAATTTCACAGCCAGCCATGCTGTGAAACACTGGTCTAAAATAGCCTAATAATAATGAATTATTATTCATTCCTAATTTTAAAAGCTCTGAAAAAACCAAATATGGGTTACATGCATTTAATAAATTATGAAAGGTAGCTTTAGTCTAAAGTAACACCAATTGAGAAAATATATCCTCTTGCTGGCATTACCCCCACCTACGATCAAGAGAGAAATAGATGCTGAGAGAACTAAGCAAGACGGTGATCTTTGACATCTTCTCAATGGACATATGCCCCAAGCCTGCCAACTCAAAACTAGGAACAGTTCTTGAAGGTACACAAGAACAAAATCGAATTAAAAGATAGAGGAAGGAGACCATCGAGCAAGGAATAACATTAAAGGAGGGTATGGCTGAAGGATCTGACCTCCCGAAGACTACTTGGAGGACCCTGAGTAGGTTGACAGTTGGAGCGCCTAAATGAAAAACACTCAAGTGGAGATTCTTAATGGATAACAACATGCTATGTGAATATGGAGCCCAGCCAATCTGCTGGCATGTTGGCTACTATCAGAAATATGTACCAATAATGACTTAGTTTGGGCCAATGACAAAGCCAAGAAGGTGGCTTCATTCTGAGAGTTTTAAGTTTGATCTAGACAGAAGAACTCTAAAGTAATTGACTGTGTGAAACATTCATTGAAATCTGCATCAGATCCAAATATAGCTTTTCAGGCTTAATCCTGTGAGGTCCTGAATGACTTGCCCATGTGTTGAAGAGCCTACTTTAAAACAGACCCTTGAAGCTAACTTCCACAGAACAGCTTCTATCCCCCGTGCAGCAAACCATAATTCACTGCAAGAGTTGAAAGATGGGATGGATGCTAAGAGCAAGGCCAGTCTGTCAATGGAGACACCCAAGTAGCCTTTTTAAAAACCAAAATGGAGAGAGACAGTGCTCTGTTTGCATGTCTCTTGGAGATGGATGGTTTCCCACTTAATGCCGGAAAGTATAAACAACTGTGCTTTGTTTTTGTTTGCTTTGAAAGACTTTCAGATAAGTACTAAATAACAAGGTCTGCAACAAATGCAGCTAAAAGCCCACAGTGCATCTAATCCCAAAGCTAACTTTCAATCTGATTCAGGCCATGCCATGAAAGAGAATGTGCTTTTTGTTTGGGGTGTGGTTTGCTTTTGTATAGGTTTGCGATAAGGATTTACAAGGAAGCTACAATGTTAGATGAGGCAGGCAGAGCTGGCAATCAACCTCTGGCCCCATTAGATGGCAAGTGGGACCAGACTGGTAGAAAGAAGGTGGAAGATGCAATCAAGAAACAGGTTTCCAAAAAAAGTTTGTTCCCGTCACTGAAGTAAAAATTTCATGACGATATCCAACGTGTTTTCTGCATTCTTCAATGAATCACTTCTGTGAAAACAATGATGTACTGCTATTGTAGCATTTTACTCTTGGTTTTGTCATGATAACAACGGCCTCGATGCCCCTCTCTCCTACACAGCTACTCAAAACTATTGCTCTCCAATTTTATTAGAAATACAATTTCCACAAATCTAAATTGATCGTTCTAGGATTTGCCTTAAATAAATAATGAATGAAACACAGGACATTTTTTTTGATACTCTGTGCAATACTTGGTTCATAAGCTATCGTCACTCACATAGGTGGCGAATACATTTTGGAATATTTATAGCCGTAAATGGTTTTGTTTTCCAGCAATCAAGATTCATGCCATAGGGAAAAAAATGAAGTCTGAAGCAACGATCAGAAGACCATGTTGAAAAAAGGGAAAAAGAAAGATTACATTCACTAGACCAGGGGTCTCCAACCTTGGCAACTTTAAGCCTAGTGGAGGTCAACTTCCAGAATTCCCCAGCCAGCTTTGCTGCCCCTTTGCTGGCTGGGGTATTCTGGGAGTTGACGTCTGCCAGGCTTAAAGTTGCCAAGGTTGAAGACCCCTGCACTAGATCAGCCTGCCATATTAAATCTGATAGAGAACACATGCTGTGTGTACCATCAACTAGGAGGTCGCCTCTTGATGGGCCTTCTCTGCTTTGGTGCCTTGCATTATGGAACATTCTCCCCCCCCCAAAAAAAAAATTAGATTAGTGGCATGCCTTTTGATGATCCAGAAGTTCCTCAAAACCTGATTATGTTACCAGCCTGAGGCTTCCAGGGAACCAGCAATCTGTCTGGATAATTCCATTGAGGTGGATGATCTCATTCTATCTTTGCCTGGGGTTTGAACTTTTACTTTTAATAACGTTTATCTTTCAGTACTGATTCTTATATTGTATTACTGATTATTTTAAATATAGAAGGTAGAATATTCTTTATTGGCCAAGTATGATTGGACACACAAGGAATTTGTCTCCGGTGCATAAGCTCTCCGTGTACATACAAACAACGTAGTAATATAATCATAAGATATCAATAGAAGAAGATAGTAGGAAAGATGAGAAAGATGATGATGATAATAAGAAGAAGGAGGAGGAGGAGGAGGAGGAGGAGAAGGAAGAAGAAGAAGAAGAAGAAGAAGAAGAAGAAGAAGAAGAAGAAGAAG
>JANHFM010003979.1:9299-20013 GCA_032468115.1 Grayia smithii
CTGGCTGATCTGATGAGGGGTTTTAATTTATTTTAATTGGTTTTAATCTGCTTTTAATAGGTATTTTTAAATGATTTTAAAATGTTTATTGTATTTTTTAAATTTTTGTGAGCCGCCCCGAGTTCTTCGGGAGAAGGGCAGCATATACATTTTATTAAATAAATATTTTTTAAAAAAAAAACCTTCTGAACTGCCTCTTTGGGTGGGACACAGGGTGAGAAAAGTTTTCCCCTTTGACTGCAGCTCCTGTGCTCTCCATGCATCATAATTAACGAAGTAGCTGAGGATTATGGAACTCGAGCTCCAACACATTTGGAAGACGCAAGATTGGAGAGCTCTGTCCCTGAATTGAGTTTCCTGCAGATTGCAGAAGATTGGATTAGAGGACCCTTGCAACTCTATCGTGAGATCTGATCCTATGGTTGCAGGAACAAAAGGAGGGATCCTGTTGCAATCCTGTCCCCAGCAGCCAGAAGGGAGAGCAAATTGCTGCAAGAGCTGCAATCTCAGAATGAAAACAACTTCACCTGCTGAACTTCTGCCACATTACACAGCTGCGAGACTGCTACCCAGTCGGGAAAAAGAGATGCCAGTTGCTGCCCAAGACACAGCCAGCAAAAGGAAAATCTTTAGAACTCCACGCCAGGAAGAACCAAACTCCCTTTTATTCGTCTTTTTAAGAAAGGTGTTTGAGTTTTTGTCAGCTGGCCTCTCTCACACATCTTGAAAACACACCCACCCTTTACAATAACAAAAAGACTGGTAATGAATGAGTTATGCAGGCAGATGATGCCAAAAAAACATAACTGCTGTTAAATTATGCAAAAAAGTAGGTTTATTATTTTTGAAGTGACATCCAAGCTAAAATGAGTATCAACAAAATCTTTTAATTATATATTACTAGCATTCTGCAGATCTAAAAAGTCTGATGAAGTTATGATGAACAGTTAAAAAACACTTGACAAACACCTTTATTTGCAGAAAGCAGCATTTGGAATTGGTATATTTTTGTTTACTTTTTCCCAGAATTTAAATCCCTTATGTTCTACAGGTAGAACATCAAATCTCAGTTTGCCCCCTTCCTTCCTTCCTTCCTTCCTTCCTTCCTTCCTTCCTTCCTTCCTTCCTTCCTTCCTTCCTTCCTTCCTTCCTTCCGTCCTTCCTCTCCTCATCTGCTATGCTTTAGCATGACGTGACTACACGGTCTCTTTAATCAGAGACTACATCCGGTGTCTTTAATCACAGTGTTGAGGGGACTCTCTAGTTTGGCATTTTTATTTTGTTCTTTGCAGCTTGGAAAGATTCCAGAAGTGGTTTGCCATTCCTTCTCCTTCCTAGGGCTGAGAGAGAATGGCTGGCCCAAGTCTCCCAGCTGGCTTAGTGCCTAAGGCAGCATTACAGCTCACCGTCTCTCAGTTTCTGATGCTTTGACCATCCCCCAATGGCCCCCTTAATTTGGGCCTGTGCGCATTGAACGTTTCGGTTGGCCTCCATACATCCCTTTGGTGTTGCAGAAGAGGAAGGGAATTCTGGGATGTGGCAATCCGTGGTTTGCCCTTTCCCTCAAAATGTGACCTCACAAATTAGGGTAGAAAAGTATTGTTGGATGGTTTGCTGATATATTTAAAAATAGCCATAGTCTGGAAAATGCATTAAAATGACATTGAAGTTTTGTTCCAGGTTAGCGAGAAAGACCTTTGCAATACCAGATTACTTAGTTTTCTCTGCCAACTTTCAATTTATCTTAAAACAAATAAAATGGTACCCAGGAATTGCTTTTTCCAATTTGGATGTCTGATCTTTCAGTAAAAGAAAGAGACAAAACTTCCACCACATTCTGCTCTAATTTAAACTGGAGAAAGGAAAATTATATTGTGTAAACGTGATGTGATGATTTTTAAAATCTTCTCTCATGGAAAGAAATATGGCATTTTCTGCTTTAATTTCTCCAAACTAAGATTGTTTCCAAAACAATTTTCAAGAGTTTGTGGTCCAGCCACATTAATTAAGTACATATGTTTGTGACTTTCAATAGAGTTGCTTCTGATTGGTACAGAACATTTATTCTATGCAATAACAATGTGGGATAGACAGCATCACCATCAGATGGATTCGTAACTGGCTGTCCAGTCATACCCAGTGCGTAGTCCTCAACAGAATAACATCTACCTGTAGGGAAGCATGCAGTGGAGTTCTGTCTTAGGCCCAGTACTCCTCAACAACTTCATAAATGACTTAGATGAGAGGATAAAAGGGGAACTCATCAAATTTGCAGGTGACATCAAGCTGGGAGAAATAGCTAAGATTTAGAAGATAAGGTCAAGATTCAGAAGGATATTGACAGGCTTGAGTATTGGACTCTAGCCAGCAGTTCAGTAATGAGAAAAGTAAAGTTATAAAGTTAGGCAAGAAATGCCAAATTCACAGGTACAGAATAGGGGTTACCTGGCTCAGTAGTATTAACTGTGCGAGGGATCTTGGAGTCCTAGTGGACAACCACTTAAGTATGAGCCAGGAGGTTTCTGCAGCTGTCAAAAAAGCCAATGCAGTCCTAAGCTGCATCACGTAGGATAGCCTCAAGATCACAAGAAGTGAAAGTACCACTCTATTCTGCACTAGTGAGGCCACCCTTGGAATGCTGCGTCTCATTCTGGTCATCATGATACAAAAAAATTCACTAAGGAGAAGTTAAGGAAATTTAGTATATCTAGCCTAACAAAAAGAAGATTGGGGATGACATGATAGCTGTCCTCTAGTACATGAGGGATTGCCACAAAGAAATGGTGGCTGACTCATTCTCCAAAGCACCTCAGGGTAGGACAAGCAGCAACGTGTGGAAACTATCAGAGGAAAATGCAACCTGGAACTAAGGAGAAGCTTCATGACATGAATATGAACTTACAAGACCTCCAAGGTCCCCTCCATCTCTATTATTCTGATAGTGAGAACAATTAACCAATGGATCTGTTTGCCTCCTGCAGTCATAGGGGCTCCATTGCTGGTGGTTTTCAAGAAAACACTGGACAACCATTTGTCGAGCATGTATAAGATTTCCTGTCATGGGCAGGGAGTTGGACTACAAGACCTCCAAGGTCCCTTCCAGGCCTAGGACTCTATTACTTCTGTAATCCCAAAGGAAACAATAAACCCAGGTGCCCTTTTCTCCCGGAGGAATGAATCTTCTACATGGTTCAGGGACTGAACCAATGTGGAATTCTGTAGAGGACTTCCTGCATCTTTCATACCTTCTTTTCCTCAGATGTGAAAATGCTCTTGGCTGTTCACATGATCTCTAGGAAGCTCTTGGACACAAAGTCTCTAGGAACAGAAAAATGTCCCGTGCTGCTGATTGCTTCTAGACAGTTGCTTCATTCAGCTACTGTTAGTGGTAAAGGCATGCTGACAGGTAGCTTTTCTGAAATGACCTGGCTGGATCAAGCGAGGGTTCTTTCTCCAACTTTTACAGCCAGGTTGCCCACCGCCAAGTAGAAGCAGACATACCCCAGGAGGCAGCTGACAAGGACTTTTCTTCAGGTAATGAGAAGGATCACCTACTCCTCTCCAAAGAGGCTTGAAGCATATCAAATCAAGCAATTTCTTACAGAGAACCAATTCGTTCATCCTCCATTTAAAAAAAAAAAAAGAGAGATCACCAAGGGACAGTTCAAGGAACCAGGCAGACCAAACTAATGTGATCCATGTTTTCTATGGATCATGATGGCCTGCCAGGATATCCAGAAGTGATGACAGATGGCAAATATGTTCTCACTTTTGAGGGTCATTTTAAGGATGAGGCATCTGGACCATAAAGACACGGGGGCCCTCATGCCATCCATTAAGCGAATGCTCGCTGTATCCATCCTGCCTTCTTTTTACTGCCACTTTGGTGTCCAAGGCTGCAATGGATACGTACAAGCTGTCAACACAGATCTTGGGGTCGGCTGTTCCTCCCATTTCTCCAGCCAGAATTAAATACCTTCCGTGTCTGGCAACAACACAAAGTTTGCTTTCAGAATTACTGGGCAGCCAGAGCATTTTAATAATACTGCCCAAATTTCATTTGCTCAGAATTTCTGACCACCAAATCCAAATATAGTAAAGCAGCTGCTAAATCTCTAATGGGGTCTGACACCAGGAGTGCTGCATTTCGGATGAAGAAGCAATCCAGTTTTCCAAGGCTGGGACTCAGAAGAAGCTGGACACCTTCCCCTCCCAGAAGTCTCAAACCTTTTGACTCACAAAAAGAAGAAAATTATCTATTGCAATTGAATGATTGGATGGATGAAAGATGTCCCTCCTTTATTCGATTTTCTTCCTACCTCCTTTCTCTTTATATAACACCCACAATAGGAATACTACAACTTATTTATCATGTATTTATTCTACTCTATTCGATGCCACTTGATTCCAAACAATCTGGAGAACCTCTCAATTCTATATAAACATAATATAACAACCAATGAAACCAAACTAAAAGTGAAGAAGAAAAAGAAGAAGGAAGACCAACGCTGAGAACTTATTCGAGGCCTCAAAGCTTTAACCTTCAGTGGAGCAAGCCCACTCCCACCCAGCCTCGCCCAAGGCCTGGCAGGACAGATGGGCCTTTAGGGCCTCATCAGGGCAACAGCCATCTGGGCTTCCAGGGGACCTCATCCCAGAGGGCAGGCTGTGGGGCAGAAGGGGCGGTCCCTGGGTCCCAGTAGAGGGCAGGCCTTAAGGAAGGGAGCCAGGTCTGGTTCCAGCTGGTCAGAAACCACACAGCCCTTTGGATGATAATTAGCACCTCAGGAAACAAACTGGCAACCAGTGCAACTTGCAAATCAAAGATGTCAGATGGACACTGTGAGTTGTTAACCATTTCTAGTTTAGTAAACCAATAACATTTTATCACAGTTCTCTGACTCAGAGATAATAGGGAGCTGTGATTTAAACGAGTGAACCCTAACACCTGCTGGACTTGCACAGCTGCTGAACCAACATTTGAAACATTCCCACATATTTCTGTACTGTTATTTCAGATCCCCTTCAGCCCAAATATTTAAATACTGCAAAATTCATACAACCCATTGACAGTATTCTACGAAGAATGTGCTTCCCTGGATTCTAACGAGAATCCAAATGACCAAGATCATTAAGACTTTTCCAGCTTGAAATCCAGACTGACAAGGGGCAACCATTCATGTGACACCCCCCACCCCACCCCAGACACTGAATTAAAAGTTATATTTATATGATTCATAAGAGAGGTGATATTGGTCTAATCTCCACTTTCCAGGGCAAGGTCTCTGTAATGCCACATACTGTTTCCTATGGGATTAGCTTTTAAATTTTAATTTTAGTGTACATGTTTAAAGCTGCCAGAGTAATAATTATCCATACCAGGGAACATTTTCCCCCGTCCTTTGAGTCTTCATAATTCACATACAAATTATAGGCCATCCCTGCTTAAAAATTCATTTGGAATGTTTGCTTATGTGCAGGCTGAAACATCAACTTCAGAAATACATTTAACAATCACCCAGCCTAATAAAATGTTACTAGCTTAACCTTATCATAGCAGAAATTGAAGGCCAAGAAGACACAGTCTCTTTTTTAATTAAAAGACTTCACTCTGGGGATTAGACAGGTGATTTTCTTCTCCCTCTGCTGGCTAGAATCTCCTGTGAAACAGAGAAATTGTGGAAAACCTTTCTGAAGCCAAAGCTTGGGCCTCTTATCTGAAAACAAAGCACTTTGCTGTTATAGCTGTTTTGGAGTTATTTTAATTCAGTGGAAAATTGTGTCACTGCCCTGCTTGGCCTTAAACGCCATTTATGGTCCCTGCATCCCATCAATGGCTTCCAGTTACAGCTTAACTCCAGCCTCCCCCTATAAAACCGAGATTGCAGCTGGCAGCCTCAGCAGATTGGCTGTTGGTCTCCTACTTGTTCCATATTTTCAGAAGTCTAGTTTTGAATTAGAAATAACCCACATCAATTTTCCCCTTTTTGATAGCAACAGATGCTTTTAAATGAAGAGCCAGAAGTGAAACAGAATAGATGTGCTGATCTGCAAGAAAATGCCCATATGCTTGGGAAGGTCCTTTGTTAGAGCCAACCAAATGGGAACAAAACTGTGGATAACTATCTTAAATCTCTCTAGACATATTGTTGAAAGTACCCAAAAGAAGAGGGAAGAAAGAGAATAATTTGAGGCAGAAACCATGGAAGGAAATAGTTAAAATCAGCCTCATTAAGATAACGCTAAAGAAATTGTACCCTTGGCATGGCATGGAGATTTCAGGAGCAGAAGCCACCCATCTGCAAGAAATGTTACCTAAAGTAACTCACAAGATCAACCTGTATGTCCATTTGGGCGAACTTGTAGTTTTGCTTTCATATTCATTCAACCAGTTAATCTTTGGAAAATTCAAAATCATAATACTCTATGTTATTCTCTTACAAGCAAATTAGGAAATCTCTCCATTTGGAAAAAAAAGATATTTTATACCATAACCACCAGCCCTTTTGTACAGTTAGAAAATCAAAACATAATGCAATTATTACGTAGATAATTGTCATAATTAACTACTACACAACCCTACAATCTTATCCTATTATGCTTTCTATTATAATAAAATATCATCTAAAACTATGCAATTTAAGAAAGACAAAATAAAGGCTTCATCAAATTGTAAACCAGTCTGGTTCTGGATATGAGAGTATAGTTCCATGGTCTTAATTTTAAAAACTGGACCCTCATCAAACATAGCACCAGGACTGGGAAGCCAGGGGCATTGCAAGGAAGCATCAAGAGAAGTCCAAGGCTTCTGCTCCCTGGTCCATGCCCGAGGCCTCCAAACAGGATGGAGGATCCTGGGGGGAGGGAGGGCTGGTTGCCCACTCCCTGAAGGTCTCTTGAAAGCACTCTGTTGAGGTGCTAAAAAAAAAAAGCAAGTGTATTCCAGCAGTTTTCAGAAGGAAATTGATTAAAATTGGTGGGTTGAAAACACTGCAAAAACAGGTATGGTCACCTTTGAATGCCATTTTGAAAATTCCTGTCCCCCCCCCCCCATCACTGCTCGCAGAGGGGTCTACAAGTGGTCAGATTCTGCTGGTTCAGACAGAGCAAAGGCCCGATGCAGGGACAGGATTCCCAGGACTCTTCCTGGCAGTTGCATTCAGCCTGGGAACATCTGGCAAGGCAACACACAACCACCATTGCATAAAATAGAAATGTAAGAAAGGCCAAAGTCACCCAGGTCTTCCTTTCTGAGAAAAAGATCTGCTGAGGGAAGGGGATTATTTTCAGACAGCATCTAAATGCATCATGGAGGCGTTCTGGCAAGGCTGACCCTGCTTGCCCAAAAGGAGTGGCCCGCTTTCTCCACAAACCAAGCCCTGCTTCCAGCCACCTTGATGTGAGCCAATGACTTCACCCAAGTTCCTTTCCAGTTGGGTCTGCTGGCCATCTCTTCCTTCTCCAAGTGTGGCTGGCTCCCCTCTGGCTCTGGAACCATCTCTGCGAACTCAGCCACATTTCCCAGGGTTTGTTTGTCTTTTCCTAATTCTGTTTATGTTCCAGGGAGGCCCTGCAAGCATCCCTGAAAAGCTACCTGGGAAAAGCCAGCCAGGCGCCCCTGTACCTTGTTAAAGTGCTCGATGAGAATCTCCACCACGATGTTCTGGAACTTAATATTCATCATTGCCGCAACCGTGTCCTCTTGTGCACGCATGAGGGTGGGGCCAAAGATCACCCCCATGTTGGAGGGGGACATGAGATTCTCCCTGCTATGTTCACACACACTGTCAGGAGAAGGAGAAAAAACAGAGAGGGGTTTAGCAAAGGGAAGGGCACAAGAGACAGAGAGCAGGCAGAGGGGGAACTCCTTGAAGGAGGACCTGCCCCCTTCCAGCTGAAGAGGATGCAAAGTCAGGATCCGGGAAGGGCCAGATGCCCGGTCTCCCGGCTGCCCTGGCCAGTTGGCAGAAGATGTAGGTTCTTCTTTGGCCCAGCTGACCTGGAGGGCCCAGGAGAGAACACCTCCCGAATCAGCAGGGCCTGGCTGGATCTTAGAGCAGCACTCGATGTTGTCCCGGGGACATGAATTCAGCCATTTTAATTTCTTCTATGCAAGCAGCTGAACCCAACGGGAAGCACAAATATGTACTCAGAGCAAAGGCTCTCTTGCCGTGTCCTGGGAGGCAGAACCACAACAGCCCTGAAAGCTGACCAACTCACTCTTTCACTGTCTGCTCACATAAAAACACACAAAAGACCTATGTCATTAAAGCCCCACTCATCTGGGACAGAAAACATTCTCTCTTAGTTGAAAAATTGCAAGTAGCCACATCTCCATGTGTGTGCACATGTGTGTGCTAAAAAAAAAGGAAAGAAAATGGCAGTTATGAGCAAATGGAGTGTCAAGAGGAGAGCCCTCTCATTTTCCCTTCTGTGGTCTTTCTGGTCCCCTTTAATTCAAAGCATGACTTCTTTCCAAAACAAGACTATTCACAAAATGCTTTGCAAATAAAGCTAGAAAGAGAATCAGAGCAGACAAAGAATTTTATTTCAGCCGTTGACCAATAAAAATACAATCAATATATTGAACAACACAAAACTATCCCTGAGCAACAAGAACTACTGACAACCATTTATGGGCAAAGCTTACACATAATGTAGCAAACCTTTGCTGCTTTTAATGAAATACTTTTTTTCTTGATGGTTAAGCAGATAGTGCAAAATAAAAATGATCAGAATGCCCTGGAAATTTAAATAAAAGAGAGGTAATCAACTGGTGGAAAATGTCCCTGTAGTACTGACCGAATAGAAGAACATGCAGTGTGGTTCCTATGGCACCCATATCACAGGGGCGGCACCAGGTTTCATGTGGGGTTTTTCTATATTTCCCTTCCAGGACAGCTGGGGGAGAACATTAAATCAAGCTAAAACTGAGGTCCTCCTGAATTTGAGAAGCAGAGCATATTTTAGAAAGTTCACCATCTCTTTTGTGACAGATCCGGGCGGGCTACAAAGCCACCTCTGGGCCATTTCTCTCCCGTGCCAAGCCAAGCACTTCCAAGGGCTGGTTTTGTTCTCTTTAGTAAATGAGCCTTGCAGGCACACAAACCTGAAGTCTACAGACACATTTTTCCCCAGAGTTCATCACGTTTGGATCACAAGAGTTTCCAGTGAAAGCAGCACACTGTCAGATCCCCCAGCTTCGGCTCGGCGCCTTGCCACCATTCTGTCATTAATTGGAGAAGGGAGAGGGGGACAAATGGGGCAATTTGCTCCCAATATCCTTTATGGCAGGATATTGGGAGGGGGAAATTGACGGTTGAGGAAGAACAGAGCTGTTTGGAACCAGCTTCGTCCTGGCGCACTGGGACCTTCAAGGGCGCTTGCTCCGAGTGTAGAAATTCACCAGCCCAAACACCTCGGAGTTTCCCATAACAACTCAGCAGTGCTGGATTGGCTACGCACAGACAGGCAGCACCAGAGGGCCAGAGAAAACCAAGGGTTTAGTCCTGTATGGGCACACGGGAATTCCCCTTGACTTTACTGCAATCAGCATCTCTTAGTAAAAGGGCCTTTTCATGTCAATCAAATGAGTTCTACTAAGGGATCAAACTGGGGCCGGTCTGAAACATGCAGGCGAGAAGCCAGGTGGAATCTGAGGGCTGAGGCTTGTAGCAGATTCGTCAGCCAGTCCAGGTTCAAAGTCAGAGTTGCGAAGATCACAAGTCAAGGCACACGGAGTGGGGTTAGTGAGCTACTGTTGCCAACCCAGAGCGGGTGCCAGCTGCTCCATTTGATAAGACTGCCCCAGCAGTCAAAACTAGCTTGCACCAAAGAAAACTAGCTTGCACCAAAGAAAACTAGCTTGCACCAAAGAAAACTAGCTTGCACCAAAGAAAACAGAGCTGCTAATTACTGAGCAATCACAGAACCCCGGAGGGCAAGGACCGAGGGCCAGACTTCCCTCCCCTTCCCGCAGAAGAAACACAGACAGGCAGAGCCAAAGGGAACTAGGTTGGAAAAGAAATCCCTCAAAGAAACATTGGCTAAACAGATTGGCAATTTAATTTTCTGTTGGAAAATAGCTAGGATTGCATGTAATTTGCTTGGTTTTGGATGAGCCAACTGCAGGGAGTCAGACCATGAAGATCTTAACCACGATTTACTGCTTAATGTTATGAGAGAATCGAGTCAATTGTAATTCCTTCAAAGGAAGGAATCCTTCTTCAAAATATTGGAAACGTGGGAAAAAATATGGGTTAGAAATGCAAAATTTACACAAGCACAAAACTTAAGAGAAATTTTTATAAAATGTTTTATAGATGGCATTTGGACCCTAAAAAGTTATCTTGTATATATCCAAATCAGCAACCCAAATGTTGGAGATGTGATTGTGATGATGCTATGTATTTTCATTATTTGGTGGACATGTAAAAAAATTAAAGCTTTTTGGATAAAAATATGGTGGAATATGCAAAAGATTTTAAAGAAAAAGCTAAGTTTTACCCCAGAGTTGTTTTTACTGGGTATTGTTCCAGACTGTTCTCTTATAGAGACTAAATTGCTATTGAATTTAATAACTGCAGCAAGACTTTTGGTGGTGCAGTATTGGAAGAAGGAAGATTTACCCACCATAGAAGAATGGACATTAAAAGTATCTAATTTAGCTGAAATGGCAAAGATTTCTGCATACCTGAAAGATCAATCACAAGAA
>JANHFM010003980.1:39851-50089 GCA_032468115.1 Grayia smithii
GATTTATTTTTCCCTCCATAACTTATGTCCAATGAGAGGTGACTTGAGAGTTTATGCCCTTATATGGACATAACAGATGTGTCAAGTGCTGGCCACGCCCATGCCTGGTTTAGTGAAGGGGGAAAAAGGCCCGATATATCACGTGACGCCTCCATGATGCCGTGAGTTTGACACCCCTGCTCTTGGTTTGGTAGATGGGTGCCTGCATTTTTGTAATCAAACACACCCCTCGCAAATTAACATGTCTGCCTTTGATTTTGTTTGACATTTGAGGATACTCTGTTGTGTAAGGCAATGTTTCTCCTTTAACCCTCATTACAATTCAAAGGACATTTGCTATCAAGCCTTTTGCATTTTGAATTATATATATGTATGTTGGAACTCTAGAACAGGCTTACCTTGTGCTGCCTCAAAAGTTTCCTGCTTTGTTTTTAGAAGGGGATATATTAAACCAAAATGCTTTCCCCCCAAAACTTTCAGTCCATCTATCAGCATTGTTAAATGTAGGTGTTGTGCTAATGCTAGTTTGGCAGGCAGTTCAGGTATAAAGTGCTTTTTTGCCACAGCTGGCTGCTCATTTCCTAATACAGTGAAATGTTTCCTCTTGAGCCTATAGGCTTGTCATCAGCCAAAATTCTTCAGCTGTAATAAATGCAGATTGATTTTTTGCTTGGGTGTTGTTGCTTCAACTCTAAAACTGACAACAAAACCCTTCTGTAATCTAGCTGTTCAGCTGAGTGCGACCCCTTTTTGTTGCTGCAACTCGCCTCCGGTCCTAACTGAATGCAATAGTTGCACTAAAAAAATAAATAAAAATAAATAGCATTTGTCAGGTTTGAATGCCCAGCCAGCTACTGTCTAAAAAAAAAAAAGAGTAGATTTTGGATTTGAAAAATCAACTTTGTTTTTCACTTGGATGAATGCCAAGGCCCACCTATGGGAGCCACCTCCCCAAAATCTGGCATCTTCCAGATGCAATGGGATTATGACTTCCCCAATTTCTAGCAAGCATAGTCTGTTCCGGGAATTTCAGTCCCTACACATCTGGAAAGTGTCAAGGTGACAAAAGCTGATGTGAAGCCAGTACAAAAATAGAGGCTCAGGAGACCAGATAGAAAATTGAGGAATAAAATGTTTGCTACACCTGAAGATTATTTTGCAGTATTAAAACTGGAACTTGAATACATTTCTTCATATAGATTGCATGGTGTTTCCTCTAAGCTTTCTTAATTTTGAAAATCTGAGTTAAGAGAGGGAAAGTCTTTTGGTGGAATTTACTATGTTGTTTAATGATTGGTAATTATAATTATTTTTGACTATGCAAATCATCTGGTAATTTATTGGTAGAACTAGACATAACTTGACATAACTTGATATAACTTCTTTCCATATTTGATTTAGCATGCATTGGGCTGCAGAGGACATCACAAAAAATAGGAAGTATTGCTTTTCTCTGTTGTAGCCCAGCATTCTCACACTGGCTCTATGTTCTGTTTCTCACTTTCACCTTAACCCTTGAGTCAGTGGTGGAATCCAATTTTTTTACTACCGGATCTGTGGGTATGGCTTGGTGGGCATAGCAGGGGAAAGATACTGCAAAATCTCCATTCCCACCCCACTGTGGGGCCAGCCAGATGTGGTATTTGCCGGTTCTCCAGACTGCTCAAAATTTCCGCTACCGGTTCTCCAGAACCTATCCGAACCTGCTAGATTTCACCCCTGCCTTGAGTACCACTGCAATGACCCACAAAATTAACCATCTTCTGGAAATTCAAATGAGGAACAGTTTATCAGAAGTAGATGAAGCACAGTAAAACCACAACAGAATGGAAAAGATGGCTCTGATCTTGTAACCTGCTTTTTGAAACCAGAATGACACTACAAATAATTTAGTTTAATTTGGTTGGGTGAATTTAAGATATGTCCTGGAAATTGTTGATATGGCCCATAATTAATATTTTTAGATTTTTTAAGATATATATTTTCATTGATCACATGGAATTAATACCTAATACCACTTAACCAGACTCTTTCTTAAGATAGCATGGTATTACTCATTTGATCTATTTCTGATTCTGTAGTTCATCTTTTAAAAAATGCTATTTTCAATATTTGGTTTTTTTAAAAGCAATATTTCTTGCAACAGACACCATACAATTCCTAAGTGGGTTGGGCACGAGTCCTGAAACAGCTCTATAAATTTGCAACTCTCCTAAAAACTAAGTTTTATTACAGTACCTTATCAACAGGGAAGTATCATAATAACTGCTAGAAAATGTAAAGTGTGGTCTGTTAAACCTAAATTCCTTGCCTGGGCAATGCCTAATTTGGGAGAAATCTATTACTCTACAAGCTGCTTTGGCTGTTGGAAAGGCAGAATGGATATAAATACCATCATGCTTTCAAGCCATGTTCTTCTAGCTTATGCTAAATATATTTCTTGGAGAGCAGAAAGTTGAGGTACTTTTCTGTCAATCACCTGATTACAAAAACATTTATTCCTAGAATGCAGTCTCTAATCTCTTAACTACACCAAGCAGAGAGAGGTCTCTTGAAATCAATATTGACCCAGAGTTACTTTCTTAAGAAGAGATACAGAAAAAAAAAAAGAATTCACCTTCAGTTAATTAGTTGGATAATCCTGTCTAATATACAGTATATAGCTCCTTGTTATCTATGATGTTAAGGAAATAAATATGGATGCAGTCCTGGGCTGATAAGATGTAGTCTTTATTTTATTTACTTTATTCAACCAACTCTATTGTTTCTTAGTGATGGATCTGCAGGTGTAATGGTCATTATACACAACCCACATTCTGTTATTAGAAGTGATAGGCTCATAGAATGCAAGGGCTTGTGATACAACATCTAATCCAAAACCCTACTTTATGATTTTAAATAATACATAAATTGTTGGATTTATTTTCTGAATTTTTACCAAAAGGAAAACTTGTTACTTTGTTTAAAATTTACGTAACTGAAATTGATAAAATAAATAGCATCATTATGCAGAGTCAAACTATCTTATTCATCAAATATTTTCCTAAGTATCAATATTTGCCCGTGAATAAGATCTAATAGACAGGGAGAAGACTTTTTTTGGGGAGGGAATTCCAGCAGCCATCAAATCTGGTAAGGAAAAGACAAGTGTTCTGCTCTGTGGATTTTAAAGCCTGTGTCAACTTTCAATCGAACCTGGCAGAAGCCATTTTTCTATTCCTCAGTTGCCACTCAGTGGGGGGAGGGGGAGGAGGATGAAATAGATTGCTAGACAAAACAAAGAACTTTCTCATAGGAACCAAGGTCATCTCCACCAAGGTGTTGGATAGATACAGTGAGGAGTGTCTGGAGAGCCCAACAACAATTAATCTAATTGGCCAACATGACATGACTTTTGAGAAGGGAGTTATTTCCTCTTAATTATACTGAAACTGCTGGAAACATTTAGAGTTGGTTTTCCATTTAGTTGTGCTGATATGATGTTCTCAATAAAGAAGTTCTTAGAGGAAGATCTCAGCTTCAGAGTTCTGATTTGCTTGGGTTTGTTAGTCAGGATCATGGCAGCCTGTTTATGATTGTTGGAACCCAAGGGATTCAGATGATCCTTGTAGCCACAATCTAAGAGTGTCCACAGCATTCAAACTAGTGAAAGTTTCTGAAGATTTGTCAGTGCTATCTGTAATAACTAGATCTGACCTTTCCATAAATGGTCCACTAGACCAGCAGTCCCCAATCTTTGTGGCTCCACAGACAAGCAGCAGAGGTGGCAGTGGGGGGAAGGAGATGGTTTCAAATGTGAAAATGAAGCTTGGCATGCTAGCCCCGCACTTGTACGGCGCGGTTCCCAATGGGCCATGGACTGGTAATGGTTCACAGCTTGGGGGTTGGGGGACCCCTGCACTAGACTGAACTGTGCAAACATACTGCTGAATACCGGGTGGAAAATGAACCCAGAAGAGCATTCAAACTATTTTCTGGGGAAGCATAATTCCATAATACTTGAACCTACATTTTAGTGGAAAAATGAAATAGAGTTGGAAATCAGCACCTATGAAGCTCATCTAATTTACTAGAATATGTTTGGATCAGTGGTGGGTTGCCCCCGGTTCGGTCCGGTTCGCGCGAATAGGTAGCGGTGACGCTGTGACGTCACCGAACCGGTTCGCAGCGTCCCGGACCCTGGCCCACCCGCGCGGCCCAACTTACCTTTTTTTGTAAAAATCGGCAAAATTAGTGTTCTGCGCATGCGCAGAGCACTTTTTTGCTGATTTTTTGTAAAATAAAATTTCTGCGCATGCGCGGTAGCGCAAATTTTGCGCGCGTGCATGCACGCACGTGCACACGCGTGCACGAAGAGAACCGGTAGTGAAGGTGAGTGGAACCCACCCCTGGTTTGGATGTTTTTTTTGATTCCATGATTCTTTATCAGAAAGGTATTCTAACGTAAGGTTTTCTGCAGTAACAGTTATTAAATTACTTTTTAGATCACTTCCCGTTTCATATCTCTATGGGTTTATTGTCAGGCAAGATTTTATAAACATTTGGCTTCAAATTCTTTTCAGGTTAAATGGTATGATTCACCAAAACAGAATCCATTGTACTATAAACTGGCTCATAACTTGTATTTACCAAAAACTATCCTGAAATATTTATTGGCACAAAACATACAGTCGAAGTCCCTGTTTGGGAAAAGTTGCCTTCAAAATAAATATCAAGTAGTTTGGTAGTTTATGCTAAAGATATGCAAAGATGGGAGGCCAATATACTTTATAAATAAATACATAAAAAATAAAATAAATGTGCCACTGATGCTGGCAGTTACCGTGCTAAAAATGAATTGCAGTTAAGGGATTCTGGGAGCTGCATAAAGATGGTTTGAAGATCTACAGGTCCTCTACTTACAATAGTTCAGTTTAGTGACCGTTGAAAGATACAACATCACTGAAAAAAGTGACCGTTTTTCACAGTTACAACCATTACAGCATTCCCACGGTCGTGTGATCAAAATTCAGATGCTTGGCAAGTGGTTCATATCACTTCTCAGTGTCGCAGTGTCCAGGGATCATGTGATCATCTTTTGCAACCTTCTGACAAGCAAAGTCAATGGGGAAGCCAGATTCATTAATAGCCATGTTACT
This sequence comes from Grayia smithii, assembly GCA_032468115.1. Taxonomy (NCBI): domain Eukaryota; kingdom Metazoa; phylum Chordata; class Lepidosauria; order Squamata; family Grayiidae; genus Grayia; species Grayia smithii. The sequence goes on from JANHFM010003980.1 coordinate 44,990, forward strand.
AATTTAACAACTGCAGTAATTTACTTAGCAACTATGGCAAAAAAGGTGGGACAAAACTCACTTAACAAACATCTCACTTAGCAACAGAAATTTTGGGCTCAATTGTGTCGTAAGTCGAAGACTACCTGTAAACATTGATTGGCTCTGCTGCAAATGATAGCAATCCCATGCAACATTTAATTAAATGTTACCTGCTGGATGAAAACTTAATTATATACAGCTTTTGGTTGGTAATTACTCCTAATATGTTGTGGTAGTATAGCTAATCTTTTAAAATGTTAAAGTAAGATTTTTCACCTTCTAACTAAATTTCCAACGGCGTGATTTATTTTTATGAAACATCTGTACTGAATATATCAGAGCATCACCTGTATTTGAATAGATTATCTTAATTGAAAAACAACAACAGCACATTATATTGAGACACTCCATAGTCATAATACTGTATATCACATTTGTATTGAATGGTTAGATTAACTTAAAAAAAAAAGAATTTCCATATCAATTACCATTCATGTTATAATGCTTATTATGGAATCACTTTGAACTTTGAAATTTCATTTTATCTTTCCCTTTCAAATCTATCATAGAGGTTTGCTCATAATAAGGTGATACGCAAAAGCCATTTCCCAAAAGTAATTATCCATTATTCTTCATTAAAAGTTTATTTTTTCTTGTGTTAAAATAAGTTAGGATCTATGCCTTAGTTTTCATGCATTTCCTGCAGTTAGCAGGGGGCCATGTAATGATCCATAATTGAATTAGAAGGTCTAGGGGCCACAAAAAAAAGCTTAAAGCAACATGCAGACACATGTTATAGGATAGTTAACCCTCAACTTCAGTCATATTTGTATTCTTACATTTTCTCTCGTACCCTTTTTTCTGTAATTGTGATAATTTTGTGCTAGAAGTGTATTTTTGTGATTGCCCTTGTCCTTTTTGTTAAAGTTAATAGCCAGAGATGCCTCTAGGACGGAAGGATTGTTGCTTCATAACTGTATCCTGATCATTTCTTTTCTGACAATGTCGATGGAATCTATGGAACCATTCATGGAAAGATAATCAGTTTGCACTTTGCTTTTAACACATTAACTGTCCGTTATCTATTGAATACATACTGTATAGTCGTGTTAAGCCCCGCTAAAATGAAATTAACCTTTAGATGACCCTAACTGTTAACTTCAACTGTTTTGGAGGGAAACATAGAACATTCATATTTGGGCGGGCTTTTTCAAGTATTGATTGGTTGAGGCCCTGTGGGCCCAAAGTATAAATTACAGGAATTTGCCTGTTGTTATGAAGTTTCAGTTGAGTCAATAAATGTTGTTGTAGTTATGCTGTCTGTTCTTGCCTACTGCAGCCCACAACATAATACTGTCTATAGATTAATGTTTTAATTAAAATAATAGAACAATATTAAAATCAATTCAAGGTAGGATTCCATATTTCCTCTACCTATGACAGAGATCATCCCAATTGATTGATATGATGTCTTTTTGAGATGGTGAGTCAAAAGCAGCAAACAAAACTATGTAGAATACAGAACAAACTCCACTAATCTCTAGGATTGGAGGAATTGAGAAATCCAATAGGCAGGACAGCAGTGTCAGATGTAAAAGCTAGGGGTGCAGCTAGATATACAATTGTAAACTGAGTGTTGCACACACAAAATCTGGACTTCATTGAGTAGCTTCTACTGTCTTATCAAATTCAGGGTATTTTGTTATACCTGGGTGTTTTCTGTAAGAGGAAATTGTGTGATAGTTGTCAAAATTGGGACGTATCGGTCAATGCACCATGTTCCCAATTAGATAAAGGATTTTTATGTCCTGCAACCTACACTTGCTTCTCTTCTGTGCATGAACCAATTAAAAAGGAAGACTAAGAAATTTGTTTCTGTATTTCAATCCTTTGCTCCACTTGGGATATATTAATTGCCAGATATTCTATCCAGACCATGGTTAACACAACCCCCAATTAATGAATTCTCCTGCTTCTTTTCCCCTCCCACCCAGGCCAAGAAAGGAAGCACTAATTGCTTTCCCCTCTATAGGCATGTCTTTGGAGGACTAGTAAAAAAACAAAATAAAATAGTTTTACAAGTTATCACTTAGTTATGATGGCTCACCCCAATCAATGGATGGACCCAATTGAGTTCCAGAGGGAGCTTGGGACTTTCCTGAGGCAGTTCAGCTGAGGTCTTGGCTTCATCTAGGAAGAGTGACTGGATTGCTTCTATGCAGCCTCTCCTTGTGCATTGATCCCAGTGTGCTCCTAGATTTTCCGAAGGGCTTTGGGAGATGAAATGCTGAAAGCAATGCCTGGAATACTGTTGGAGAAAAATAAAGAATGAATTCTACCAGATTCATGGTGATAGAAGCAACCAAAGTTTGCTATTTCTCTGCCCTGATTTGCATGTGTCAATAGCCACCCAGTGGCCCACAATCCCTAGTCTGGATGTACAGAACAGACTGACAGAACTGAGTGGCTATTTGGCCTCCTGGTGTTGGGAATGTTACTATTGTTGGTCTTGGATGTGGGGACACTTCCATATTCAAGACTGGTGCTCAACTTGGGGGTTTTCTAGATTTGCAGGTCCTGCCAGTTGTGCTCTTTATATAATAGGGAGGCCCTTCATATAGTCACTCATGCCCTTGTCACCTCATGGGATGTCTCTTAAAGACCACCCAGAAGGTTGTAGCTTCTTAAAGACCACCCAGAAGGTTCACAATGCAGTGTCACGAGCATAACATGTATTTTTCAGTATGCCCATGTATCATCACTGCTGTGGAAGCCGCATTGGTTGTCAATCATTTTCCAAGTAGAATACTAGGTATTAATTACTATCTATAAAGGAGGGTGGGGCTCCATGGCCCTTTTATGACTTGTGGACTTCAACTCCCAGAATTTCTGAATCAGTCATGCTGGCTCAGGAATTCTGGGAATTGAAGTCCACAGGTCATAAAAAGGCATGGTTCCCCACCCCTGCTATAAAGCCTTATATGGTATAGGGCAGGGGTGGGTTCTACTTACCTTTACTACCGGTTCTCTTCATGCACACGCTTTGCGTGATCTGCACGCGCGCTCGCTTCGCTCACACACACACACGCGCTGAACGCGCGATCCACGCATGCGCAGTAACTAATCTACCTGAAAAAAACTCAAAACAAGTACTCTGCGTATGCGCAGAGCAGAAAATCGTAAGTACGGGTGTGCAGGTGGGCCCAGCTCCTGGCTGCGGAGAACCGGTTTGGTGACATCAAACCGTCACCGCTACCGGATCGCGCGAACCGGGCCGAACCGGGAGCAACCCACCACTGGTATAGGGTCCAGAAATCTGAAGGATCATTTGTCTTCTATTAATTCTGCTTACCCAGTACATTCCGGCAGAACAGATGAACATCAGGCCCCTCTATTAAACATTGTCATCTTGTGTATGACCAAGGAAATGTGTCTTTCTTGTCATATTCCCATCCTCTGAAATAGTGATAAGGTAGTACACTCTTTTCTAGGGCTCCAAATAAATAAATAAATAAATAAATAAATAAATGTCTGGCTTTAGTACACAGGTGTCAAAAAGGATTGCATCATGGGTTGGATCGTGATGTATCGTGATGTGTTTTGCCTTTGTGGAGCTGGGGCGGTTGTGGCCTGTGCATGACGTATCTGGCCCATGGGCTGCCAGTTTGGCAGGCCTGCTTTAGTTCCAGAACTGGGTTTAATGTAATAGTATATTCTAGGAGGCCCTGCTTTGCTTTGTGTTGCTTTTAAGATAATTTCAGTCTGCATAATCTGTGTGGTTTTATGCTTCATTTGTTTTTATAGTGTTTAATTCTGTACACCACGCACAATCCATTGGAGTTGTGTGGCTATCACACATTTGAAATAAAGAGAAGCTTGGCAGTACTGTTCTGGATTTCACGCCGTTTAAAGAACAAGAAAGAATAGCCAGCATTTCACAATTCACTACAGGTAGTCCCCAACTTATGACTGCAACTGAGTCCAAAATTTCCATTGCTAAGCAAGATAGTTATTAAGTAAATTATGCCCTATTTTATGACCTTTCTTGCCACAGTTGTTAAATGAATCACTGCAGTTGATAAGTTAGTAACCCAGTTGTTAAGTGAACCTGGCTACCCCATTGATTTTTGCTTGTCAGAAGGTCCCAAAAGGTGATCACATGACTTTGGGACACAGCAACTGTTATAAATATGAACCTTTTGTCAAGCATCTGAATTCTGGCCACATGACCTGGGGATGCTGCAAAGGTCATAATTGTGAAAAACGGCCATAAGTCACATTTTTCAGTGCCATTGTAACTTGGGACACTCACTAAACCAACAGCTGTAAGTCAAGGACTACCTGTACTGAACCTGGGAGAAAAAAAAATTAAACTTTCATGGGAAACAGTCCAGCAGCTACTCAAAAAAAAAAAAGAACATTATAGGCAGAAGAGACTTAGGGGCAGGGGTGGGTTCTACTTACCTTTACTACCAGTTCTCTTCCTGCATGCGCACGCGTACTACCGCGCATGCACAGTAACTTTTCTTCAAGGAAAAACCTCAAAACAAGCGTTCTGTGCATGCGCAGAGCGCTATTTTCGGGGGTTTTACCCAAAAAACGTAAGTTTGGGTGTGTGGGTGGGCCCGGGTCCGGGCCGCAGAGAACCGGTTCGGTGATGTCATAACGTCACCGCTACCGGATTGCGTGAACTGGACCAAACCGGGAGCAACCCACCACTGCTTAGGGGGCTACCAACTAGAACCACACACCATATTGGAATGGAAGCATTTGTGTAAGATGGAATGAAAAGGGCTAAGCACATTGGTTTGTGCTTAATAAATTGTAAGCCGCCCCAAGTCTTCGGAGAAGGGCGGGATATAAATTGGATTAAAAAAAAATAATGCAGTGGATGGACCAGACTGCCTTCCTGGCACCAGCAGAAGATGAAAGTGGATCATTACTTTGGATGCGGAGCAAGAAAATGTGGATTGAAGACGCCTTCCAAGAAGCTGGAATGGACTGAGGAGCCGAGGTGGCGCAGTGGTTAGAGTGCAGTACTGCAGGCTACTTCAGCTGACTGCTAGCTGCAGTTCAGCA